>DWDU01000195.1:0-21819 GCA_018245575.1 Jemadia suekentonmiller | reverse complement strand
TGAGCATATTCCAAGCTTTCAATACACTGATCACGAACCCAGGCTCCTAGCTACTACTGCGCCTTTCAAATACAACACCGTAACACTACCCGACCTGGGTATCAAACTCAGGACCTCTTGCTCAGCCACCGTGCAAGTACTAGCCTAACGAGGCAATCAAAATTCAGAATATTACAATATGTTACATCATGATCAGCGCTTCCTGCCTAGCCCGTAAGGGACCTGTGTTACCACTACCATAAATAAACAACACCTGTTTATAAATACAGTTTGATAAACTATGTAATGGTCGACGCTGCGATGAGCAGGCAAACTTTTTGTATTAAGACACAAACACATACGAAATGATCTGCCAAAAAAATAATATCAGTGCAGAAAATCTGAATATTGTAGTTACGAAACTCAATTCACACTTTCCAAAATCTCTTATAATCTCAATATACATATACGGCTTCAACAAACAGTGTTATATCACTCGCTCGTATGTACATACTTTTAAAATATATGTATGTAGAGTTCGTGTATGTATGCATATGTGTGGGGCCATTTAATCTGCCCATATGTCACTTACATACGATCTCTGCGTAAATGCATCTAAAGCGCCTGCCGATAGCTAGTGGGGTTTACGCTTATGAAAATATTGGGTGTTGCTGTTAAGAGACGAGCGATTTTGAAAAAATTTCCTGTTTGGAATATTGACAAATGTGTACACGAAATATTTATCGCATAAAAGTCGTTTTATAACTTCACTTTCGATTTTATTGATAATTTTTAAGTTTTTTTGTGTTTTCATCAACATCAACTTATATATTACTACTGGACACATGTCTCCCAGGGCGCGCCACTGACCCCAGTATTGTTTCTTCTCGTCCAGTTTTCATGTTTATTTTAGTAAAGTGAATTATTTTATTATGGCTTATCTTAATAATCAAATAACGGTTCACATATATTATGTAAACAATTATAAAAAAGCTATTACAACTCACCTGGAATATAAACAACTGAATGATTAGCTAATATCTGTCAGGAGAAATGTCAACTCAATAGTATTAAGTATACATATATCCAAATAAAGAGAAACAATTTGAATGTAAAAGAAGAATCTTTTATTTTATTCTATTGAATGTATTTGTGAAATACATTACATACAAGTTTTAGTTTTCTTTACTCTTTGTTTATATACCCTTTACATCATAAATCATACACTTCACAGTGCATGCAAAGGTTTCTTTAAAGATATTTAATATACAGATTAAATTGTGTGCATAAAAACTGCTACGCTTCTCAAAACGCCATAATTTGGCGGACGCCTTAATGAGCTGGACTGTTGTGTGAAAAATACACAACTATAGCCAAACAGCCAGCCGAAGAGCTTTCAAATCAGCCCGATACGCTGCCCACGCTATTATAGCCCTTATTTGCATGGAGAAAAGCACACAATAGTATGGATACAGCACGATATATTGCGGTGAACTGAAGTACTTATGCAGAGTGGACGATGGACGCTCTGAGTACAGTGACTGAGGAATTTGATCGTATAGTTTAATTGGAATTATATTGAAATTATATTGTTTTTTTTATGTTGTGGGTGTAGCAATAATTAAAAGTGACGACTGCCACCTAAGTACACACTGCCTACTTAGAAAAGGACTGTAAATATACTGTTATACTTAATGCAAGTTGCTAATAAGACAGTATTAATTAGTACCAGGATTGCAGAAATAGGAACATTACTTACAACAGTCTTATTAATGTATGTTAGAATGAGTTCAGGTAATAAGGATTTGGCCCAGTTATGGCTGGTCACAGAGTCATTACTACTAAAAATTTCAAGTAAATAGTGATGTCTGTCCGGACAACATATAAAAGAGTTGTATATTTACATATATTATTGCTAGCTGATTTTTGAAAATCTATGAAAGCTTTCAGAAGTTACTTGAAATTATGTACATATATTTCTAATATCAGCCGTTAACCATATGTTTTGAGAGATTGAATATTTAGTTCTCATTTTAGTTTGATCTACATTATATTACTTTTCCTACCAACAGATGGCGTTGATATCTAGATAATATTTCTGTGACGCAAAAGCACGAAATTACAAAAGTATTAAGACTACTTAGTATGTAACGTAATAATTCACGCACGCGCATTGTTGTTTAATATACATTACACATTCTCATACGTTGCATACATTTAAACATATAATATATTACACGAATAGTAGTCATTTTATGTTGCTATTATATAATACTACACCTGAATTTGTTTTCTACTGTGTTATTTCAATTAATATATTTTTATTGTACAAACTGAGAAAGATACAAATACACATACAAAGGAAACTAGGTACAATATCCCTGCTTATACTAACTAGAGATCTGACTGTCTGATCTACCTACCTAAGTAAATAGAGATCTCTTCCAAAAACGCCAGGAATGGCGAATGAATATAAGAAAGTCAATTTAGCCATAAATAATGAAAATAAAATTGTAACAATGGTCGCAATTTTATTAAAAATTATTGATACAATCTTAGAGTTTGAACTACCTGAATGCAATTTGGCTGTTAATTGAATCAAAAGTTTCCCGACTTGTTTATAGTATAGTCCCTGATTATTATTCCCTGTTACATCCTACAAGAGAATCGTATCCAGGTCACCTGCACACCTTAAAATTATTCATAATGTTCTCTAAGGTATCAACCGGTACTTGTCTAACATGGCAAACAATGGCCTTAGACTTTTTCATCCAGAAAAGACATCCATGTCAACAGTGGGATGATATAAGGATTGATTACGACTGTAGCAACGACTTACAACAAAAATGCAGGGACATTCAAGACAACAAGAAACATTATGGACGGCAAAAGGATCAAGCTATAGATGATCAGACTTGACATCTACGTTGGACACCATTGTGTCTACTATTGTGAAAATGATAGAATGCAAAGCGGTCGTCGTAGCTTGAAAGATTAAGCCTGAAAGTTTAAATAAATCGCCGCTGGATAACTGTTTAGACAGGCCTAAAATATGTTCTATTTGTGAGCTGATGAAGCAACTCATTGTCTGAGGATGGATAACAAACAGCGGGCCAATGTTTTTGTTGGCTCTGCCATGCCCTTCGGTCAGCGCCAAAACAACTGTCAAAAAAATATGTCAAGGCCAGAATTATTTATTTGATAAAAATCCATTTAATTTTAAAACTTATCATTTGTAATGGTATTAAAAATTTCCCGCTGGCAGTTCTATCACCTTTCGCGGGAAGCTCCGGTTTCGCGCACCTATATGTAATCGTCTTAGCAACGTCTTTCGACTTCAATTTAATTACGATCACAATAGATGGCGTTGAAGTAACAGAATTAATTTGAAAAACATATCAATAGATGGCGCTACTTAACGACAACAATCGTTCTGTTAATAAGTTCATAACAAGTTTCAAACATACTGCATACTTAAGAAAGGCTACTAAAAACGATTGTCGGTACCAGTTGTTTTATGTTTTAAGTGTATGTAATATGTATCCCCCTTTCTACTCATTTTAACCCTAATATTAACAAACAAACAAAAGGAATGATAATTTCATGTACATATTAACTGTCCAAGTTATTGAACACACAAAATACATATTCCTAACAAAATGAAAATATTATAATAATTTAATAAGAATATCCCTAAAAAGAAAATAATATTTTATTTTCAAAACGATTTTTTTAATTCAAAACGTAAACTTAAAAGCGCTATCTTAAGTTTCGAACTATGAATAAGTACCTACTTCAAGATGGTTTCAATTTTGAATTTGTTAACTTCTATTAAACTTTTAACTTTGTTTATGGTTATTTTATAAGTTTATCACTTCCATATTTACTCACTACTCATAAGCAGTAATTACTGGGTGGATTCGAAATTAATGCAACCTAAAGGATTTGATTTATTGATTCTCTCGAACTGATTCTCTATAACACTCAGGTATGACTTAATATGACTTGATGTTGGGTTTGGAGTGAAGTATATCAAAAAACACCACAATTGAAACAGTAGGCATATATTTGGAGGAATTGTATACATAATCGATTAATTGACTAATCGTGTACAAAACTCGTTTAATATTAAAACGAATGCTACTAGTATTGTAATCGTATAGTCTCGTATAATATCGATATTATGAATACTTTTAGTGAATTAGCGATACTTTGACCGTACCACTAAAAGTATAAGCTTGTTTCTATTTTTAAATCTTTTTCTTATGCAAATTGTGACCTATAAATATATACTTTATATTGCGTAGTTCATTCTGTACAATCTGTATTACAATAATCACACATACGCACGCCTACATACACAAACGTTTGTATGTGTGCGTAACGGCCCTGGGTTCAACGTAGTTCACACAAAGTAAAACAAATACAGTTAATATGCAGCGTTTTTTAATTTATAGTAATTTAAAAAAACCTTTCACATATAAAAATCAAAGTGTTCAAATTGTATAAACTTGTTTAATAATACATCCATGCAGACGTTTCAAAATAGACTAAGTATAATAATTGAAATATGTATCAAGGAATAGTACTACGGTATAAAACACCTGTAAATTTTGATTATAAATATCAGACAGTGTAATATCCATATGGATTCTATTTTCAAATCGCCATTTTTAACTACGTTGCGTTCCAATTTTAAAACTGGTGAGCATATATTTAAAACTGGACTCGACATTTTTGATCTCTTGCTCAATATTGTCTGTTCTATATTACACATACTTACACTTGAACATAATTATGTAATAAAAAAATATATACGTTTTGTATAAGTACTTATGTTACACGAATACCTACTCGATTGTATTATTGAAAATGGAAAATTACGGAAAATAGATATACCTATCTATAAAAAAACTTTACATTGCTTTACACTGGGAACAAATCCAAAACAAGAACTGCTACTGATAATGTCAATTGAGAAAAATACTTAAAATTGTATTCTTGAGAAATGCATTAATGGCTTTGAGTGGGACAAGATTTTCTTGTTAGAAGTCTGCCCACGACTCCTGACCGTAACTGACGGATGCTTACACTATACTCCAGTAACCAATGTTAGAAGTTCGTAAACTAGTTTCAAAGCCTATATGGTTAATCCGTAGGAAGTGAAGAGAAGTAATCAAAGCAAAAGATACAATAGACTACGCGCTAAAAGATTTAATCTTTGTACCGCCCTAGGTATATTGTTTCGTATTTTTTCCTATTTATATTTTTAAAAGTCCTACTTCCAAGCATTGTTTACCAATTATCTAATGTGTGTTGTTTTATAGCTCTAATCAAAAGCATTCTGATCACAAATTTTTCGACCGATTTGGCTTGGTCACTCGATCGAATGTTGTTGCTATAAAATAGTAAATTTATATTTGCTCTTGTGTGCCAATGGCAGCACAGTGCGTCACCATCATCGTCAGCCGTTTCCCGTCCACTGCTGGTCGTAGTCCTCTCCGATGGCCCGCCACTGAGCTCATTGTTCTGTTCTACGTATCCAACCGCTGCCAGCCACCTTGCGTATATCGTCACTCCGCCAGCCGGAGCGCGTCCTACGCTGCGTTTGCCGACGCGTGCTCTCCACTCCAGAACACGTCAAATATAAACACCATTAAATTATATGCCGGCTTAATTATTTTTTTTGTTTTCGGGATACCCCGACTAGTTTCCGACGTACCTATACCAGATCCTTCTTCATAAGCTCCCGCCGTTCGCAGCGAGACAGCTCGTGTTTGTGCTAATCGATATTATGTGCATAAATAAAATGTTTTTGTTGTTCATTTAACATTATTAATATTTTATCCGCATTATTATCGCGTGTTGCTTGTAGTAATTATTCGTTTGCCGTTATTGAAATTTAATAGAGTAATCAATTCTTTGCTTTATACTGTAGGAAATTAATAATACTTACTAGGTAAGTGTATAAAGGCTGTTATCATTATACCAGCATGTCACGTCCCTTACGGGGTGGGCAGTGAGTATCGAGTACAGGCAGTACATATAAAGAATGTGGATAACATAGAAAACGTAGAAACGGGGAGTTCGATATTTAAAATCAGTTCACCGTAACTCAATAGTTGCGGCACCGTGCGAACTCACCCTACAGGACGTAAAAACAATAACGGGCCGTTCGGCGATATGCAAAAATTTAACGAAAATAAAACACGGGAATAAGAGGGAATAAATAAAATGATAAAAAAAAAAATATAAATCCAGTGTTTTTGTCCCGCTCCTCGGCCGCTCCGCAGCCCGTCTCTAGACAGCCGGCGGGCTGCGCGCAGAGAGGCGGAGCTGAGAATTTGAAATGGGGAATTACTTATTTTTAAATACACATTTTTCGTCTTGAATTTTGTACAGCCAAATTTTTTTCAATTATAAACGGTGAATTGACAATGTTATTGAAGGTGTGTATGACTTTTGACCAGATTATCCCCTCTTAACATTATTTATTCTAAAATGAGACTTATCTAGCAGTTGAACGATAAAAGTTTTGATGATAATTCGGATGATGTTCAATCCCAGTACGCCGTACGCCGGACATCAATCCACACTCCGAGATAATACCTACAATTTTTTTTAATTAAATTCTAATGTTACCAGCGACAACATAAGTATAACGGAAAAAGATTTACAAATAGAAACGTATGCGTAGAAATATCAATTATACCTAGTTGTTTCTATAATTATGTACACATTGTAGACTTTTGAATGAATTATGATTAAGTATGTCAAATTGTTTATTTTCGCTTATTTACAACGATTACTGATAATACGTAACGTCAGGCGTGACGTTACGTATTATCAGTATCGTAAACCCCGAAGACGTAGGCAGAGGAGTGTAGAATACTCCCACGTTTCACCAGCTACGGGTAATAATTGAATTATTTACAATTTATCACGAAATATGTTCAATTGATCTTCTTTTCGACATGCATATATATATTCCGACATATATACAAATGGTTTTTTTTATTTAATGAATAATTCGGTAGTCAAGTAAAAGCTGAAATAAATGATATAAATACGACATTAAGTTCAACCAGTCGGACTAGAGTCATAAAGATACCAGTCCCAAAGCGAAACGACATCGAGGAGTGTAATTATAGAATAAATTAGCTTCATGTGGCATTTTGCGACTTTTATTTTATAATAATATACATGCTTTTGAAGCCTTTAAAGCGGTCTCAATGTCATTTCAATGGTTCTGTAGCTCGTAATTTTTGCAAATAATATTAGTAGGTATGTAGATACGAGGAAAATAGTCTGAAATTTTATTTGTAATTACAGTACCTACCTGCAGTATCTGTATATTTTTTATCGGAATGTTCGAGATGCTTCTAGTATAGATGATGTTCAAAAACGTTCCAAAAAGTATACGTAGTTTCGTTCATTCGTTATTAAAACGTAATCTATGACCAGAATATTTAATCTGTGACAGGATATGACCAATATTTTTTGTAATAACATTACACCTGTCGTGTTACATACAATATTTTTTTTGGAAATTTTACTTCCTTTATTAGTAATTCAGATTGATTAATGTTTTAAATAAACACAGCTGCCATCAAAACGACCAAAAATGACTATTTATATGTAATTACACAGAGATAACAGGTTATACAAAATATTAATTTACATAGGTAATAAATTTGTACACAGTATTTGTCCTTTAAAATTATTTAAGGTGTTTGAGTATTAGGGGATATGTCATAACTAACTAGTGTAACTATGTAGATACGATCAGCAAACGATTGGAAGCAGAAGTTGGACACGAGGCAATGGTGCTCATTAGGGGAGGTCTATGTCCAGCTGTGGACTGAAAAAGGTTGAATTTCCTGTAGTATATCAACATCGTCATCAGCCTATTGCGGTTCACTGTTGGACATAGGCTTCCCCTAAGGAGTTTGCCTCTAGTAGTCTTTATCTTTTTTGAAAATATATACTAATATTCAAGTACACTCTTGACTGCAAGTATGCATAATATTTGAACAATCATCAACAAAATCAGATCTACCCACATAGACGAGCTACACAAAGAAAACTTTCGACATAAAATATGACACAATACCACGTTTCCTACCTAATTCGTAGCTCACTTAAAAAAATGATTGCGCAATACGGTACATACGTGCCATAGTACGTACGTGGTTAATAAATTTAAATTGATTATGATAATTATTATTAAATATTAAGCAACGTCTCAGTTGCGTCCTTCTGCGCGACAGGCGTGATATTTCAAAGTGGGCAAAAGTACATTCGCGTTATAGTACGTAGGAAGCGACGGGACCGCGCCTGCCGTCGCTACACTGGGAGCGGAGCTATTTTGAAAATATTGATTTAAAAACTCCAAACGCTTTCAATGAAATAAATCATATTCTACCAACTAACAGTATAAAATTCAACACAAAATTAATAATAACTACTATTCTAAGATTGAAGCGGAGTAAGAATACATTCGCAGACCTCGTGCCGGAATACAGGATGTAGGTACTAAGCGGTGACTGTACCCGTCTCTTTGGGGGTTCACTGAATATATCTCTATCCTTACAAATCTGACGTGCTGCATCTATACTCATCACTCACTTCAAACATGTTCACAAGTTGCGGAGATATCTGACACCAACTTCTTTTCCATTCTTATTGTCATATTATCTTGTTATTATTTCCCAACTTGTGTGACGTGGAAATAAAAGATTGCTAACATTAACTCATCGTCATTATAATGCCTGTCTCAGTGCCATAACGCAAAGAACTCCGCTGGTCTCATCCAGCTTCTACCGCCTGCCTCCTTGAGTACATCTTTCACCATAAAACTTGAAAATATTAGAATGACTGTAGTACATCTTGTCAAATCATCATTATCATCATTGCATGAAAACGTCATGTTGTACAATTGTAAGTGTCAAAAATTTGGAAGACTGTCATTCTGCCAGAATAAATAATTAACAATCTACCTTTCATCTTCTTTCACGCTGGATAGGTGTTAAAAAATATTCTAGAAAGAAATGGTGTTGCTGGCTTGAAAGAACCGTAAAGTTCATCAAAATACATTTGTCGACCCTCTGATGGCAACGAGTCTCCTCTTAGAATAAGAAGGATTGGGGCTGTAATTTAACACACTGGCTAAGTGATGACATACGCAAAGAATTACCTAAACTTTTTTTAATTTTTATTACAACCCTGCAAAAGCGTGACAAATCAGTATCGGGGCGAATAAGAATACGCTCCCCGACCTCGTGCCAGGCTACAAGGTGTCGTACGAGGCGACTAAACCCGGCGCTGGCAGATCGCGCTGCGGCCCGACCTGCCTCCTGAGCACAGGTGCATGCCCTTTCCGCGTATGCCCAGCGTGGATTATAGGCATATCCCTCAAAGAAGACCTATGTCCAGCGGTGAACTGCAATACGCTGACGATGATACCTAATGTTAATATGAGCAATTTGAATAGGAAATTGAAACTCCAAAATGTCTTAGTAATTTTCATTGTTACATACTAGAGAAACGTGGGAGTGTACTACAGTCCTCTGCCTTCCTCCCTGGGGATTACGGGCGTGAGTTAAGTTTGTATTACTATAAATACATGAGTATTTCTACAGGCTATAATATGATTCCTATATACAGAGGTAATAAAATATTTCGTTTACCTCTATAGTGTAAAATTTTCCTAATATTTGGTTTTATAATCGCCTGTAAGGTCATCGGTCCACTGCTAGCTACACACCAAATGCTTATATGAATGTATAGTATATATTGCGTAGGACGCGACGGGACAGAATAAAGTCCTTTTCCCATTGTGCGCGATGTTTTGTGCGCTAGCCGAATATTAATATACTCGCACGCTTCAAAAACCATTGATTTTATACCTATTGAATATTTCTCTTCATAAATTAAGAAAAAATAATAAGAACAGTAACAATTAAACGGTGACATTAAGGTGTGGTGTTTGCCTTTTTGGTAGTTTTGATGCGAAACCAGATCGTACATATTTGAGATAAATTTATCAATGCATTTTGTGATATCCAATTGTATATACTAGAAGATTAAATTATCTAAATTATGAAAAAAAAGAACAAAAAAACTCTATTAATATAAAATAACATTTCAATGTCACGTACCAGTTTAGATTTATCACATCACAATATTTGTGTAATTTTAAGTAAAAAAATATTAATAAAAAAATTGTAATGATCATAGATAACATAATTATTTAAAATCAAATTCCACACTAAAATTTGTAAGTTTCTTATTCAACATTTAATTTTCAATGAAGTGTTTAATATTTTTCTTTAAAATGTATGCACTCTCTCTAAATTTTTAATGCTAGGCTGCAGTCGTTCATTTCTTGAAAATTCTGTATAATATCCTGATTCATCCATAATTGAATGTCAGAAAATGCTATGACGCATAAAGTTACGATATTTCTTTAATTGAAATCGCATTGATATATAAGTAAATAAACACGGTTACTACATATTTAAAAAGTAATGAGTAATTTGTAATTATTATTATAGCTTAGAATATTTAGTATGACATGGTCTTAATATAGAGGAGCGCAGCCGAGCGTCGCGCAAGACAAGGACGGAGAATAAGACGAAGGGTTGCTCGGAGACCCGCCAAGTAGCGAGTTTATCCGCGGCTCTCTCGCTCCGCACAAATACCGTTCAACATGAACGTGCGCGCCCATAAAGTGCCGCATTTAAAATCGACGCCAGAGAGATAAGGAATTTATATAACCGCTAGACATTACGCGCTCGAAAAGTATTTTTGTTACGTGACGTTCATAACAAAAAATCGAGCATTTTTCGCTTGTTTGTCCACTATAACAATTATCACGATTCGACATTCAAAAATCGAATGCGGAGCGTTTGAAAACGGAGCCAGAGGTGGAATAATTTCGCATCTCGAATGCGATACTTTATGGGAGCTTCGTAACAATAGCAGGTAGGGGGGAGCGGCGCGCGCATGAAGCACCGAATACCGCTGTTCTGTGCCGCGGAGATAATAATTGCTGCGCTTTATGGACGCTTCGCCTAGAGAGGATATGCCAAGATAACAGTAACTTTCGTACGGCCCTGTATATAGAATGGCACAGCTGAGTACGTATAGAGGGTGTTTCTGTGCGTCTGGACCTAGCGCGCCAGTGAAAAGTATTAGCTAAATTACATTCAACGTCCCGCGAGTTATTATGACGATTTTTTACAAAGTCCCCCGATCGGAGGTCTCCAAAATGCAGTTGAAAAAAATCCGTTCGAATCAATTTTATTAAATTTTACGTTAAAACTATTGTAATCAAATTAATAAAATTGACAAATATACCATTAGAAAAAAATCCTCCAAATTGATGTTTATTAATGTAACTTTTTAATAAAAATCGATTAAATTAATTTATTTATCACATTGAATGCAATTCATAATTATTGATACATATCTATATTTACGAAAAATATATTCTTAATTGCTTAAATAATTCGATTTTTAATACAGATGTAAATTGTAAAACGTGATCGTTTACTAACAAGATAAATGCAATTACAAATGTATGTACCTACCTCTATGGAAGACGATTTTAATCATTTTGTCATACCTACATTTTTCTCCTAATTACATCGTATATTTGACCATAGTTGAATAATTTCTTTATATTAGAGTAGGTACCTACATCTATGACAACCACTATTTGGTCGGGGCTAGGAACTTTATCCACTGCATCTCCGTCGGTTGTGGGTTCGATTACAGATCAGGACAAAAAATCGAGTAAAGAGTATGAGTAGATATTTGTTCTGTAACTCACGAGGTAGGTAGGAAGGAAGGTAGGAAGAGGTAGGCAGAGGAGTGTACTACACTCCGACGTTTCAATAGTTACCTTTACGTCCCGCTATGGAATTGATGGTGGTGCTGGTTTATTTTCAGCGTAAAAAATTTACCATAAATACATATTTTTTTTACTTATTTAACTACGCATAGAGCTGTCTCATTGCCATAGGACAGACTAAGCCTAGCTCAGGAACAAAAAATGTAAAGATATCTCAAAGAAAAACATTAAATGTCACTCGCATGATAAGACTGTGGAAGCTAATTAACCTTAGGACCTTAAAAAATATATGAGAATTTGGAAAAATATATCAGTTAAGTGCCTACTTAGGTAATCTTATTATTATTAGAGTAGATATGTTATCAAAGGAACTGTCTTTAATATGAGAAAATATTTTTTTCGTTCCACTATTTTTTCAAGCGCAACGAAGGGTGGTTTTAGAATTAATTAAAAGCGATGTATAAAACATTAGGTGCGCGGCGGAGCCCTCGGCCCGCGGCCCCGCGCTGCGCACACACGGGGGTACTGGTGAGTGGACAACTGCTATACATTAATACAGTTATTTTAATTACTCATTATCACGGGGTAGGCAGATAGCACTAAGTACCAAAATACCTACCTATCTCTGTCCTTAGAGATTTGGCGCGTTTCTTCTACGTCCATTACTCTCTACTTTTTCGTAATTATAATGAAAAATTGAGTGACTGATTGGTCGTGTTACTTGCTAGCGTGACTGCCGGTGAAGGTCCTAGGTTTGAATCTCGGGTATAGTTTGTAAGCAGTGTTCCACATTCCTATGCCCGCGTGTTCGGGGATTAGGTACAAGTATAATGCATTACAACTTGCATAATCAACGTCTCGTTCAGTTGCTGGACACTGGTCTGAAGAATGACAAGGGTTAATGCCATAGCGCGCCACGCTGGCCAAACGCTGGTTAGCAGACATTAAGCTTGCGCGCACTGAATTAAGACCAATTAAAACTGATATTCGATCACTCACGCGAAGAGAAACACTGATTATTGGAAAAGATACCGATATATTTTAAAAAGTCTCCAATACATTTAACAGGCTTGTTATTAACATTTTTTCAGACTTTTCAATTAATTTACATTCCAATACGTTTACTTTAATTGGTGTCCTATAAGTTATTATGTATTTTAATGCAGTGTTTACGATTTATTCGACTAACACGAAATCATATTCCAAGTTATAAATATAACTAGGTATCTACGATTTATAGGGTAGATTTATATGGCTACTATATTCTAGAGACGGATACTTGTTGCATGAAAATATTTGTATAGATACATCCCATACAAGACAGCACCATACCTATATCAATATGGTTGTCTGTTAGAAGCGTTCGAGGGCTGCGTTTCGGCGTCAAAGTCTACCGAGACTTGTTTATTTTTAGATTTCTTCAATATAAACATTTATAACGTGTAAGGAAATAATGTTTGCATATTATGATTGAAAAAGTCACCTGTCAATCCTAGTAATAAATAGCTCTATAGCTCGCAGACATTTCTAGTTATAAATAGGTAAGGCTACACACATCGATAAACAATCCTTCACTGTTGAGTGTTGACAGGTGCTTAAAATGCTAGAGGAACTAGAAAATTTTACTGTCAAATGTTTCGTGACTGTTTATAGGTATCATTATAAATGATTCGGCTCAGTGATCGGTCCCCGCCGCGACCTCGATGCGGTCCGCGGGAGCTCCCGAAAAAGCCCTCGTAAGAAACTATTCGGACCATCATAAAATACGTACATAGAAGAGTTGATCCGATGCATATATAATTAGAAAATCCATAAGAGACATCAGTATGTTTTTACAATTGAAATCGTCCCACAAGATATCGCGCCTTCTTGTAGTGGCTATCGGCATATCAACATTTTAAATGTGCGTAATCCAAATGAATCATTGTTTTAAATTTTAGCCAACGCCAGCGTTGCATAGGCAAGGCTACTGGCCCGGCCCGCGTACGGCCAGCGGCGGCGGCGACGCGGCAGGCCGTGCTCAGCGATCCCCAACCCACGCCCAGCGTGGGGATTATGGGCAAAAACTCCTCAGAGGATGTCTATCCCCTATCAGTGGACATAAACAGGGTGATGATAATCGAGCACTCCATGAAGCCGTATTCATTGCTCGAACGACAACAATTTTATACACGTTTTCGTGACGCCAGTACCAGGAATTTAGCAGTGGAGGTACGTAGGTTTGGTTTGGACTTTGGACAAACAGCCCCGCGGCGGCCGACCGTCTTATTCATAAACGGTCAAAATCAGGGCTTCGGCTATTTTTCTATCCTTTTCACTCTTAACGCACAGCTCACGTGGTAGAAAGGGAGAACAGACTCAATACCTAGAACTATGCTAATGACTAGGCACATATGAATTAGGGTGGAATTCTACATTTGAAGCTAAAATTATGTAGGTAGGTATATATCGGTGTAAGTAATGTAATTTATATTATATCGTTAACGCGGATCCTATATCACTTCTATAGGTACTTACATGCTTAATTAATAATCATTTTTTCCACCCATTATTACCTACTATTTCATATACCTACATATAAAATAGGTTACATGTGTACAATAATAATAATGTGAGAGGTACCTAATAGGTAATATTCTCAACTAAATGTAGGTAGGTACATCGTTAGTAACAACTAATGCCTGATCCATGAAGGTTATAATCGCAAATTATTATATATATAACGTAACATCACGCCTGTAATCCCCGAAGAGGTAGGCAGAGGAATGCAGCACCTGCGGTTATTATTACTTACATATATTACACAATTACGGTGTAAACTCCAGGTAACGTCACACGACTTAATGACAAAGTCCCTTAAGCGTCGAAATCACTCGGCTTTGGTTGGTTAAGCTGATCTTCCATGCAACGATAGATTGTATATAGCATTACAAACACTATCAATAACGAAAACAATTAAGCAATCAAAAGTACCTTTTACGTGGGAGTGTACTACACTCCTCTGCCTACCTCTTCGGGGATAACAGGCGTGATGTTACGTTTAAGTACCTTTTAATTTGTCAGAATTAGTAAAAACTACACAGCTGTAATCGTTCTTTTGTCGCTTTATTATCCTAGCCAATAATAAATTCTACAGTCAGCATCGTGCACACTCATACCAAGCTTTCTAAGAAATAAGTTCTTTTGTTTACGAATTGTGATTTCTCGCACGTATAGGCTGACGTCGGCCGCGACTAATAGGTATGAGTCGTGGATTATATCAATGATTGCAGATTATCTAATACAGGTAAGCAGCTAAATTATTGGAAAATTACTTCCGTTATCACCAAGATGCCTCAATATCGCAAGACACTAATAAAATAAAATAAATACGAATAAAATATTTCCTACACTTATGTGCATTAACACTAATGTGAAATAAATTTTTGATTTTTCTAATTATGATTTTTCTTCTCTCCACTTACCTAACGACAACTCTATAACGCCATAAATGCACAGTCGTTTCAGTGACGTTATATATAGTTTGCACTATATTATGTTCGATGAACAGTTGTGGTAAAACTATACAAATGGTTAACTCTACATTGTATCGTAATATAGATTTATAGAGATAATATATTCTTTGACATAAGAAACTCAATGAATTTGAAACATGTACATCTACTGCAGGTCCTAGTCGAATAGGAATGAAGCACTAGGAGTCCAATAATACTGTTGGTAATATACCATTCACACTATTACCCTATAGAAAACGTTACGTTACAAAAATCGGTAACTCCTTTCTCATGCAAACGCATGGAATATGAGTAACATCGGGCTGTTAATGGATGGGCAGTTTGCAAAACAAGCCGGTAATAAAGTCGCACAGACGTTATTACGGCCCGGTTTCCCTTACATCGGATACGAATTAAAATTATCGGTGCGTCACGCGCGGAGTACGAAAAAATTTATGCGGCAATTTGTTGTTAAATATATTTCTCTCTATCAAACAAACATTACATTCTGTTCGTCTCTATATCCCCAAAAAGGCACAGAAGTGTAGTGCACTCTGGATTTTTTCCATGTATTTGAGTTTTAGTACTTCAATCGAATCGAAGACGTCTTTAAAGAACGCTAGGTCAGAAATGTCTCTAATAAACAAGCTTGTGGTAACTAATCAATGTAGAACAGGCGAAATAAAATCAAAAACGGCAAATCTGAGCAAAAACAGGATTAGAGGGATATGCGTAAACGGCATTTCACGGAGACATATTAATAATGGGATATGATTCACGTAAATATGATTCAAATGAATGTATTTAAATTACCGTGTCCATAAATAGAATTGTGCTCGGAGTCGCACGTCTGTGTTTCCGCCACGTTCAAAGTTTTTTGCATCGCGTGCCGCGTGACGGACAGACAGACGGGCAATTTATAATATGTCGCTTGGCTATCGCGCGATCCGAGCACGCTACCCGCGACCAGCCTTGCTGGGTACCTCACAATTTTTTTCCTATCGATCATATCAAAAGTAAAAGTGTTCGAGAAATATGCCTTTTAACTCTCGAGTTATTAAAAATGTTGTGACTGATTTTTTATATGCTGTTCATTTAATTTTTAAAGTTACTTATTTACTTAGTTAGGTAGGTGCGTTTATTGAAAATGTTGTCAGTGAATGTTATCAATGAAATTAATTGAACAGGTGGTACATAAATATGAATTATCAACATTTGGACGTAAGTATCAATTTATTTTTGAAATTGATAATTGAAAATGTAATGTTTAAAAAGTTCCTAATGTAGCAGTTAAATTGACAACAATCTTATGACACGTAACATAACGCCTGTAATGCCCGAAGACGTAGGCAGAGGAGTGTAGTACACTCCCACGCTTCAGCAGTTACGTTTACGTCCCACTATGGAATATGTGGTGAGAGTTCATTTCCACATTTCCTGGCACATTTCCAGACTCCGAGCCAGAACTAGACAATCTAAATTAGATAAATCCTATAAATGCTCGAACAGAAATTTGATTCCAGGACCTCCTGATCGGCAGTCGCGCTTACAACCAACACGACCAATGAGACAGTCACCTTATGAGCCCTCCAAAAAAATATTTCACCAAACGTTTACAAAGCTGAATACATTAATTATTGTACTTACATTAATTATTAACTGAAGTTCCCTATAAAATTTATATGTAGGTATACATATCTGTATATACGTACTGTATCTATTATTCATAGAACATTACTCACATTTATCAATTTTAATATGTACTTGAAACATATCCAAATTATTAAAAAAATAATGCAACGGAACTGTATTGAAAAACAAAAACATTAATTCTAGTAGGTAGGTACAACTAAAAATCAAACGAAAAGCAAAAACTGAATACAAAATGAGGAGATCAACTCGAACTGGTTGTTTAGGGTATCGTAACACTACAGTGATAATTATGGCGATTTAAACGATACCTTCCTAGGTAAAATTGTGAAATTGTCGGCAGGTAATTGTATGGAGGAGTCGAGGGTTTCGTGAGTCGAGGCCCCGTTTCCGATGATAGTGATCGGTTAGTCACCGGGGAAAACCGGTTTTGGTTATATTTCAACAAATTGTCAAAAAGTAGTGCATATTTGCCGCATATCAGGGAGAGTCAGAAATCTCCGTATAGTGATGAAGAAACATGTTTGTAAAGATAAAGATATTTTTCATACTTGATACTCTTTACCTACCCTGTAAGGGACCGGGTGTGATGAAATATTAATAATAGGAAGCTTCACGCCTGTAATCTCCGAAGAAGCAGGCACAGGAGTGCAGTACACTCCCACATTCCACCAGTTACGTTTACGTCCCACTATAGAATATCTAGTGAGTGTATTGACAAACACCGGGCATATATCCAAACTCCGAGCCACTACTAAAAAATCTAAATTAGAAAAATCTGAGATTTGAACCCACAACCTCCTGATAGGCAGTCGCGCTTGCAAGCAACACGATCAACGAGGCAACCAATAGTAGGGACTAAAGTGTATGTATGTATGGATACTATAAAACATTAAGTCAATATTACTCACTTTGGTGTCAGATGGCCGTGTGTGGAGATGTTCCAAGATATCATTACATTATTATTAATACTAGCGAATAGTTTAACAGCGTACATTGACCTTATTGACTCCACCAGTCCTATTCGACAGTCCTGTGCGTGGTCGGTAGCAAACATCCACGGGTGACAGCTGTCTCTTATTCTTCTCTTTCTTATTTCATTCTATTTCCTCTTTCTCATTTATTTTCTACAAAGAGAAAAAAATACCTCTGAATTAAGTTAATAGCGGTCGCACGTAGGATCGATGCGAGGTTTCGCTTCCAAACATCTTTGAGCAGCTGGAAACTGTATAGAAATTATAAAAATGACGACATAAATACTGTCTGAGATGTAGCGTTACAAATAGGTACAGCTGGCTACAGCTGTAGTGGACCCAACAGTTGCGTTTTATAGGAAACACTGCGTACATTGTTCAGCATGAAATCTACATATGATGTTGAAGGCACGTAAATTTGACTTTCCTTCCCTTTCCACGGAAATCGGTTAAAAGCTAGGCATGAGCCGCGCCAGCTGGGGTGGCGTTTAATACATCCCCTGCGCGGCCATTTTTCATTTTGCTCATTACTTGCAACCCTTTGCGAATCCACCCTTGTAAGGTGCACAAATAAATGCGTTAGTTTTTTGTCTGTATTATATGTGTATATATAGTGTAAGGAAAATTGACGAATTATGGAAAATGAAAATTTTACGTGTAGGAAAGGGTTGTTCAACACGCCACAATATTATTTCCGCTGCTATGCAGCAATGCTTCATTTGCTGTGCCCAGTTCTAAATGTGGAAAGGTCAATGATCAACTTAATTCCAATAAAAATGACTGCCAGCGTCGCGTGGATTCGGCTGCGACTGCCGATCGAGAGGCCTGGGTTCAAATCCCGGATCGGGTTTCCAGCTATTAGATTTTTCTACATAGAGTTTTATCATTAAAATTTCTATCAATCGCTCGGACTATATACTTTCGGGCGGCGTATGGTAACAGGCTGCCACCCAACTCCATCATCAGCCTATTTTCGGCCGTTGCCGGACATAGGCGTCTCCTATATCACGTATTCCGTAGTAGAAAGTAAACGTAACTGGTGAAACGTGGCAGTGTACTACATTCGCCTGTCTACCTCTTCGGGGATTATACGAGAACTTAGTGAACCTAATGCAAGTACAATTTATTTCAATGGTCAAGATCATTATTATACACAGCGTAATAGAATTCTATATTGCTATGGATAATGTTAAATCTAAGTACAATACCAAATTTAATTCCAAATTACAGAAATATGAACGTGCATAAAGTGTATGGCGAATGATTATATATATTTATTAAGCTCTGCATGCTGACGGTACTTGCAGTTGCCCGCCGCAGGCAGTTTTCATTCCGACTTGATTAAATCCTGCGCTGCTAATATATAAACTGCACTATTGTCCTTGTGCAGACTATTGAAACCAATACATCTTCCTACCTACCTACCTACCCTCCTGCTAGTCCGACAGTGGTCGAAATTCAACCATCATCATCTTCATCGGCGCCCTTCGCGCCACAAAAATGTTCATGATTCTTTTTTGTACTTATTATATATTGTATATAGCAAAAGGCTCACCACCTATTCCATAGTGGGTCGTAAACGGAACTGGCGAAACGTGGGAGTGTACATTCGTCTGTCTACCTCGTCGGATTAGAGGCGTGATGTTGACTCCGCCCGAACGGTCAAACACCGCACCAACTGGAACTACGACCTGCCGTGATGGAAACCCAATAGAAGCTAATCAGCGATCGTTAGGCGGCTTATGAGGCCAATGCGTCAGCTGGCAAACCACATGCAACAATGTCACACGAAATGACCATTCCATTCATGTCATGACCATTCCATTGGTGAACACTACGCGCCAAGCAGCTTACGTATTCATCCAAGCTCTAGACTCATTGGACTATCTGGGATTTTAGCTTTAAAGATTTTATTCTCACATAAATACATTAAGTAGTCACTTCTATAAGAACAATTCTGTACAAAAGGTAAGTTATAAAATTTCGCTTTCAATTAATGTAGACATCTCGATACCCATTTAACACATTCATTTAGCCAACAGTGAACCGTCTCATTTAATATAGTCAGCAAGTTTTGCCATGATTGTGCCTTTAATAGGAATAGGCTCAGCGTGTGACCACAGTCTCACCTGATGGAAAGTGAGATCCAACCTAGGGTGAGCTCGCTTGCCTGCAAGCCTAGAGTTTCTTCACTCTCGTCTTGTCTAAGCCATTCCGTACACCAGCCAGCAGGCGGCGTACGGTCCACAGCTACAGTGTGATCCTTCATCAATTACCATCGAATCTTTGCGATATGATTAATAAAAACAAATCAAATCCTACTCATTGTCATACTCTTTCTTCACTTCGGTCTAGTAATACTCACACGTTCGCATGCATGCTTCTTATATTTCCATCTCTTTCTCCACAAATCACTTAGGTAACTTAACTATATATTACATGTTTATTTACCTGTTAGCTTTAGGAAATATGTAAATTACGTACATATATCGCCCGAGGCAGCATCTAATCCTGCCGTGAAACAGCCGACATTAAAACAATTTACGTTTCTGCGTTTCTCTGGCAACGATGTAGTTACTAGATGTACTTGTATTTGCGAGTAAGAGGCGATTATTAGTCCTGGACAGTGGATACGACAGTCCAACCAATGCCGACCTGCCCTGCACTCATATGAACATTGTAAAATTAATGTTCGAACTATTTTATTTACGCAGAGTAATTATTAATAATTATTTGGTAATAGTTACAGTAATATTAACGTGCACTAACTGTACTGTTCCTAATTGAGCTAGGTCAATGCCTGGGTGGTAGTGGCCACCCGTGATCGCTATCTCCTCGCTTGCCCCACGCTCCATATAAATATCAAACATACTTACCATCAATACACGCTTGTAATGGTGTGACACATAAATTATTTTACAACGCGATAACGTATAAATTCGCTGAATATAGAATCGCATCTAATCCATAAACCAGTTTCATATCAAAAATCAGTTTTAGTACCTACGCATTTCGAGTTTATCGCCTATAGATGTCATATCTTTTCGCATTCAAAGTATGGCTCGGGGTTAAAAATATAAAAAGCGAGTGTCACATTTGGTACATAATAAACGGAACAGTGTAAAGTGGTCAGTAAAATACGCAATATGACATTACTGAGCCGTCTAAGCACTGGGGTTGTTGCGGATTGGTCGTTGAGATGTTTGTTTGATTTATATGGACTGACCCATAGATCAGCCGTTAGCCACATATCAGCCGTCTGGCTACCATGACACTGGCTCTACTTCGTTTGTGATCAATATACTTACCCTCCTCTTTTGAATCATATTAAAAAAGTATTTGAAAAATCATCATCATTACCATTTAACAATACCAACATTCAACATTACCAACACCAACCTTTCATCATAATTGCAGTTTCATCTATGTAGTATAAAAATAGAACAGTTCTGATGAAGTCGTGTATCTGTCCAATGCGCAGCAACAGTAGGCACATAAAATTATTTACGAACTTACCTGTGCGTTTAACGAGCTGCCCTAAAGTGAAAAGTATTTTTACGTTCGGCTTGTTTACGACCAACGGCGGATAGATGACAATCGTGCAAGTTCGGCTAACTTCGGAAGCAATCGCTTTACTATCAACGTTGAATATACAACAATCGTGCAAGTTCGGCTATCTTCGTGAACAATCGGTTATACTGTAGTCGTCACAGATTGGTTATAAAATTATTTGGCATCGTTGCTATTGTCAGTTCACTTTATATACCATACTAGCTGACCTGGCGAATTTCATCTCGCCTAACGATTAATGAACAGTTAATTAAATTAGATTTATATATGTATATAGATTTATCTCAAATTCAAT
>DWDU01000194.1:0-21819 GCA_018245575.1 Jemadia suekentonmiller | reverse complement strand
TGGATATGTGCCCGATGCATGGCAATATGCTCACCACCTATTCCATAGTGGGACGTAAACGTAACTGGTGAAACGTGAGAATGTTCTATATTCCTCTGCCTACCTCTTCGGGGATTAACAGGCGTGATGTTACGTTTTTTTTTGTTTTTTTTTTTTAATTCGTTGTTGATATGTGCCCAGTGTATGGCAATATGCTCACCCCCTATTCTGTGGTGGGATGTAAAATGCAATTGATGCAACTCGGTAGCTACTACATTCGTCTGCCTACCTTATCGAGGATTACTGGTATAACGTTACGTGCTTTTGTATGTTTTTAGAAATATTTAAAACACAATCCCGTCGTCGTTTACAGCAAAACGCAGAAACCAAATAGTGATTTTATTAAATCAAACATCTTGTATACCCGTATCATAAAGACGGATTGCATACCATTACAATTGATAAAGATAATTTATTCGATATTTGAATTCTAATTACTGCACTTAGCTCGTACTCTTGGATGCCGGTACCCCTCACTTCCGCCACCATTAAAAACGACGGCGATGCGCTCGCGAAATGGCAACCATTTCGGAGGCGCGTGACATGAGTGTATATTATACACCCAACGGGGACTGGCAATAACAAATCCATAGGTAGAAGAGTTTTTTTATCTGTGATACGTTTTAAGGGCATTACCGCTGGGATAGCCAAGTCCAGCAGCAGTGATGGCGAAGGATCTTAAATTCAGTCACTCCGAAAATTCAGGGCTCATGTTCCGGCGCTCACCTTTTTTGCAAAAAGAAAACAGTAAATAATAATTAATCATGTTTAATTGTTTAGCATATGAATATGAATAATTTGAAATTAAATATACTGTTATTTGCTAACTCCCTTACAATTTCACGGAGGTTTTATGAACGCACTTAGCGCTTGCATCTACTACAAAAGTGACTGAATTTGTCTGTTTCTCTTCACGGCACTGCAGTTGTATGGCTATACCACCTTCATCCATTGCAGTGGCTGCACGGCCCTTGCACCTAACAACTTCATTCAGTGAGTATCTTCTTTAGAGGTATTTTAAGAAAGTTTGAATAGAGAAGATATGTGACAGTACATAATTGTAAACGTAACATCACCTATTATCCCCGAAGAGGTAGGCAGAGGAGTGTAGTACTCTCCCACGTTTCACCAGTTACGTTTACGTCCCGCTATGGAATAGGTGGTGAGCCTATTGCCATGCACCGGGCACAAATCCACACTCCGAGCCACTGTTAGAAAATCTAAATTAGAAAAGTTCTATAGTGCCCGACCCGGGAATCGAACCCAGGACGAAGCGGAACTCGCGCTTGCAACCAACATGACCCATGAGGCAGTCATCTTAGACAATGTAATCTGCTTGTGGGACATCACTCGCTTTTTTAAGATATGCGAAAATAGCAAACATAATGTTAAAGTGTTTATGTGAAAAATGATAATTTATCTGGTGAAACGCGGGAGTGTTCGCTGCCTATCTCTTAGGGGTATATAGGTGTGGTGTTACCTTTCAAGATAAATATCATAATGCCAGGTTCCATATGAGATAAGAAGAGAACACCGAGTGCCAACAGATCTCTATCATTACAGGTATTACCCGATTCTTCGATATTCATCACTTTTTTCATACACAAAATTTAGAAAAAATAATTTGGCACAAACACGTTTTCTATTGCTCTCAGTGAACCATAACTTAAGTCGAAGAACGGTTTCGTTAAAGGGAAGTTAACGCAAACTAAAGCGCGGAATATATAATTGTCACGAATTTTGCACATTGATGAAGTGACTTGTTGTCGGCCTAATATTTGTGTATGCGCGACGTTTTCTTAACTAACTTCTGATGTATGCCATTTGCATATTAAAGAACCGCTTGTTTCTGGGAAATATCTCGCAGTTGCCTATCACAATTTATATAGCAACGCTTTTTGTTTGGCTGTGAATATTTTATTGGAGGCAGACCATAGTCTGCCATATTCATAAATCCGCGTCTAAAATCTAAAATTCATATATTATATACGAGTCATATTGTAATGGTTTTCCACAGTATAATCACTCTCTTCCAATATATTATCAATAACCGCTAAATTTATTTTAACTAACCCTTTCATATACATTTAATTTTATTAAATAACATTTTCTAAATGTTGTCAATGTGGCTGTACGTACGTACGTACGTAACATCAGGCCTGTAATCCTCGAAGAGGTAGACAGAGGAGTATATTGTCACATGACCCGTTTGTGAAATACGAAAAATATTTAAAAATTGACGGCTTAATACTCACCAAACATTAGTATTCCCAGAACGGTGTTCGTATCAATTCTAAATTGGATCTTCTTAACCGTATTAATATTGAATCTGACTGCGGACAATTCAAATGTCGAACTCATCGTCACGTTTCTGGGGCGACGAATTGATTGTGCAAATTGAACAATTGAGGAAATTCAGTCAAACGCAATCAATGCGTCGAGAAAATATGATTGAAATTGTTACCGGTGATTTGAGTACGGTCACTTTGGCAATGACACCTATATTTATGTACATCTGTTTCGTTTTTGGTCGAAATTGAGTTAACTACGGAAAGAAGGAAATTAAAATTTTTGTATTATTAAAGTTGAATTTTTTTGGTGCATCATTAACATATTGTCAACCTGTATTGTACACAACTGAACAAGGATCTCTTATAATACTCTTACGATCCGCAGTGATATTCTTTTATAAATACCCAAATTTTTAAGCTGATGTTATGAGAAAAAGAGTGAGAAAGGATAAGGCATTAGGTACGTATTGACATGATTTAAGTACGAAATACTTTGACTTAATTGCTTAAAACCATTAGATTGGGGAAATCATATTTTGAATGGAGACATTCGTATTTATATTTCCCAATCTATAATATATGCTATAATACATATATTCCTTTATTATTATAGTCTTTATATTTATAATTTTTATTGTCATTATATTTATATTTTTTATTAAAAGTAAAACAAACGTTTCGCTTAAACAAATAATGACATATTGATAACTACACTAATAACTTACTTGTTGATACACAATCATTAAATTAGTCTTGAATAGTACAGGACACTATAATCGTATTTTATGTATCATATGATTTTTTGGCTCATTTAGGCATTACTATTTATGAGCAGCATTGTTAGTATTTACATTCACAGTGTGCTTTATAAACGCACGTTAGCTGCTACATTGTAGTTCGGAGGCAGTTTTTATGCGGTAACGGATACGAAATTGCAAACTAACTGTACATCATCCTCGCAGGCGCCGTAGTTGTTGGAATTGACGGCAAGTAGAATGCACAGAGAAGGTTTGTTATTTAGAATGTTGGATGCAGTTATGTTGACCGCACGAAAACTGCACTCTAACTGAAATTTTGCAGCTGGCATGACGTTTTCATTTTCATATAAACTAGATAAATAGTCGAGTGATAAATATTCAGTTTTTTTTTAGATTAATACATTTCATCATGCCTGGTTGGTCGTGTTGGTTGCAAATGCGACTACCGGTCGGAAGGTCCTGCGTTCATTTTCTAGTAGTGGCTCGGAGTCTGGATATTTGCCTGATTCATTGCAATAGGCTCACAACCTATTCCATAGTGGGACGTAAACGTAACTGGTGCATCGTGGGAGTGTTCTACATTCGTCTGCCTAACTTTTCGGGCTTAACAGGCGTGATGTTACGTTTTTTTAACATTTCATCATTATCATCAGCCTATTGCACCGTATTTTTGGATGTAGATCTATTTATGACCATAATCTCCACGTGGGGCTTGTGGGTTGGGGGTCGCAAGGCACAGTTTCTTAAACCACGTACATTGCTGTTACATTTTTTAAGATACCATGGTGTCCCGAATTTTGGAAGATGTATTGCTTCCCCACTCCGACACACACATAACAAACAGACAACAACACACAACACACGAACATAAAATAGGGAAACGATTGTAAAAATTTACTTCAGTGATCAGCCGTCCAAAGCCCTACCAATCGATTTCGATTATATTTACAGATTGCTTGCAATCTGAAATTGTGTCAAGGTTACGTAGGCTATCGTCGATATTAGTTAAATGTATAATAATTCTCGCAGACAATTTCAATTAAATAATAATAAGGGGTAAGACTTTCATTATCGATTTTAAAATGAATAACATAGAATCAACATTATCCGTTTATTACAGTCCACTGTTGGACACACTCGTAGGTCTCTGTTCTTTAAGGCGTGTGAAGTTTGCCAGCCTGCTCTTGGAGCAGTGAATGGGTTGAGGATGATAATGATAACGTAATTTGGAACGTCTTTATTGGTACGTTTCCATTTTAATTGTCTGCATTAATTTGGCGCATTAATTTTTTTTCTTGCATGTTCGTCTTATGTTCTTTTTTCTCTTATTGCCATTTTGTTTTGTTTTCCTTTCTTTCCTATTTTGTTTCTTTTGTCCTCTTTTCCCTTCCTTTCTTTTTTCTTTCTGGTATCTTATTTAACTTCTATTTACCGTCCTTGTGCTTTTTTTATTCGTTTCCATTTCGTTCTCTTTTTCTATTGAATGTTTTCAACCAGACAACTGGATATATTCCTTGTTAAAAAGCAAGTCGACATGTCGTAAGTGACCTGAGTGCTTCGTACCTTCACAGTTGTACAAACATTTGTCCGAAGTCACTGTCGGCAGTTGGTTTGTGTATCCGGTTAGTTGATTGGAAGTTTGTGGGTTTCTGCTAAGTTGCTCTCAACTCAGACCAAGTTCTAATTGTCCGTTTATTTAATTATTCCAACTGCATATTTCAACCTATATTCTGAATCCGGGTAGTTGTCCGGTGTTTCCACGTACACATTTTTATTTTATACCAAACTTCTATTTGGTTTTGAATATTTCAAAAACATTATTTTTGTTTTGAACACATAAACCAACAAAAGAATAATACTATAGACAGAAATGTGAGTGAGAACAGGCACTTGTTAACAATATTTTTCTACAAATTCAAGACAATCCAATAGTCTTATATTTCAAAACGTATTCTTCTTCCAGAAAAATATTTTATATTTTCTCTTAGATTCCAAAAACATAGTAGGAAATGTTATCGCAACTTATACGAAACTAAGGAACTTTTGTGCAGTCTTTTTAAAGTAAGCGGGTCTCATGTTGGATAACGCATTTGATTACGTATTGTTTCTTTGAAATTCATACACAGAAGCGTACTAACCCAAATCAATAATTTTGATAACAAATATTATCGTCGATCCCTCTATCGTTCTATGAGCACAGGTGAGGTACTCAGAGTGAGGAGGGCTAAGAACATAGTGTTTCACACTTGCATTATGCTTGTTGGCGGACAACTTTTGAGCCATTTAGGTTTTTTACGCTGTATTTATTCATCATTGTAGAATAAATCTTAAAACCCATATATATGTTTTAACGGATGATCGGTGGAGCAAGCGAGTTCTGGAGTGGAGACCGCGGCTTGGCATACATAGTGTAGGACGCCTTCCGCCCAGGTGGGATGACGATCTGCGAAAGGCTGCGGGCAGAAGCTGGATGCGACAAGCCGAGGACAGGGCGCGATGGCGTTCTTTGGGGGAGGCCTATGTCCAGCAGTGGCCTGAGATAGGCTGTTGATGATGATGATGACATATTTTAACGTGTAGTTAGAAGCGCATGTCAGAATTTATATCCGCGGATATTTGAAGTCGAACGCTGAAATTTAAATTATTGGGATATCACAAATTCATTATTTAAAGTGAAAAGATACGACAGAATTTCCCCTTTTTCATTCAACTAAATGCCACTTAAAAGCGGATAAAGATTTAGGCCTTTAGCTAGAGTATTGGCGCCACTGATTTCTACAAAGCTGGCTTAAAAAGGTCAGGAAATTTACTTAAAGGATACATATTTTTTGGTGTAACGTGAATAAATACTTATAGATAAAACTGTTTCAAAAGTCTCCACAATCCGATTACTCTTCCAACTGATGCAACGCAATATATCATGCATTTAAAATGCGGGTTAATTGAGATTATCCATTTAGTTACAGCTGCTGGCTACATGTCTCTTCTCAGTCTAGTGAATTTTTAAAGCTCTCCTATATAAGTACCCGATTTGGTGCGTATGTCAGGATGTTGAGACTGGGATAGGTTTTTAGTATTTATATGGTAAAAATGTAAAAGCAATGCCAACAATTATGTTCAAACATATCAATAATGATATCGTTCCTACCACATGGAGTCAGAGGCATTATAAAAGAAACAGAATGGAAAGATTTGACAAAATAAGGACTTCAGAGCTTCTTCGGAACAAAATTGTTAGTAGAAAATAAGGGTCACTCAAAACAAGTTTGATAAAATCCAACATGAATCCTGAAATCTTCTGCGCGCATTCTAAACTCCGAGTGAAATATATGTAGATAAAAGGTAAGATTTGATATCAAATCTCTTTGTGACACTCGAAGATGTTTATCGGCAACGTAGATAACAACTAACTTGTGGAAACAGAAATCATAACCGGCTTTATCTAGGTGGATACACAATTAGACAATTAGATTTAGAAACCACTGAACTAGGGATTAGGCAAAGAGGCTTTTGGGGTCTATACACATTTTCATTCATTTATAGCGTGCGCAAAATTACAAACGTATAAAAAAATATATATCTTTGTAGTAAAACTCGGTGAAGCTGTAGAGGTCGGAAAATCAATAATACAAGATAAACTTGGAGAAAAAGTAGCCTCAATGTAAACATTCAAAACAGGAGTTTCACACCAGTTTAGATTAGAATTCAATTGTTACAAGAGTTCTATTATTGGTTTCTACAACATATCAACCAAGTTACTTAAGTATGAATTGCTGGAAAAATTAGATATATGAGATCCTCTTTGAAAAAGTTCACAAAATAACCTTATTCTGATCTATCAGTATCAACAAAATTAAGCTACATGTAAATGTTTTACACAAAATGGTAAGAAAATTATGAAACATCAATTTACAACGTACTATATCTGACATTATCTATTAATAACTGACCATTTCGAAGGCAATGTCTCTCCAACAATTAAATACTTTCAATTTGAGTGATAACTACGGCCTATAATTGATGATAATAATCTATTGATGTTTCGTCACCCTTTGACAAATGTGAGACATGATTTACACATCATCCTTAAAACTTAATTGTAATATAGACCATAAACTTAAAAAATAATATTGCAAAATTGTCCCATATTCTTAAGCTTTCACGACAGGTCCATAAAGGGGTAAGAAGAGAGCACCGAATGCCAAATATCTCTATCTAACAGACTTGCCGCGTTTCATCTACATTCATCACTCTTTTCATACATGCACGCCAATTCGGAGACTTGCCCCTTGTGATAAATTGATATGGACTGTGCACTATGAAGTATAAATTTGAAGGGAGTAAGTAGTTTAAATTCAGTAGCTTCAAGTTTTTAGAAACAAAAAGGATAATTCCACTAGTTTGAATTTGTAATTTTGTCCAGGGCTTTAGCGTGGCGTCTCCGAGGTCCGTGAATATTTATATCGACATGTGGTAACGCTTACATCGTGAAGGTATCCAGACACCAGATCACGAGGCGTTTACAATTCGCTATCGAGGGTGACACCAGTTTCTTAAGTAATTTCAGGTAATTTTTCTTTGCTACGTGAGATCCGATATTTGTAGCCAGGAGCCGGAGGGGAATTAATATAAAGTTACCTGCAATTTTGTTCCCTATTTTAAGAACGAAGGTGTATTATATTATTGTTTCACAATTTAATTTATTCTTTATTGTGTTTGGTTTTCAGCTTATACATTTGGAGGCTAAAGTGACGTGTGAATTGACCCTAGGTTATTTGAATTTTAGCTTTTCACCACAACTCTGCCCACGGGTGTAAATTTGATTCCGTAACTTCTAACGTTAACATCTGTAACTCTAGTAATACTAATAATGCCTTAATAGTATTACTTTCCCTTTGAATACTCTAAACTCTCCTATGCTCAGAATATATTGGTCGATCAGAATAAAATGAAAATTGAATATTTTCGGCCCTATCAAATAAAACAAATAAAAAAGCGATGAAAAATGGGAGTATTTCACTCCTCTGCCTAGTTATTGGGGGAGTAGAAGCGTGAAATCATAGAAAAAGAACGTGGCCACAATCGAAATAGAACGTATGTTCTGTACTACTGAAGATTCAACGCAGTCTTGGTCCTCCAAGGACTGCTAGACGTAGCTGTATTTTGGTCTCCCCTTATCCCCTGTACGGTACTTAGAGCTTTTCAATTCTTTAAACATTAATAGCGGTTAAGTAAAACTAGGGATAGTAAAAGTTCCATAGTACTCTGTAGTATATGCTTTTTATTTAACATTTTACCTATTGTTTAGTCAAATAGAACTGATATATAAAGGATCCATTGGGCGCAATGACTCTTTCGTCTCAGATTCCAAGTTGTGCTTCCTGTGTACGAGTATGCGTATAATTGTGCATTTTATTATTTGTTTTATAGTACGTCGGGTGAGCGCGTCTTACTGTGTATTTTATTGTCTGTGTTATTCTTTACATTAAAATACTATTCAATAATATTATTCTGTGATAATATTCAAACCAATCTGATTGTACACTATATTATTTTGACTCTGTAATATGGAGCATTAATCAAACACAAATACATTACCTAATGTAAATCCAACTAATATATTATGCATTAAGCAAATCAAGTTTCGAATCAATTTGAGTACGGACTCCATTGCAGTCATGCATCATTTCTGGCGCGAGTGTTCGCAGCCTTTGGCATACATTAATATCTAATTGACTCTTCCAGAGCGCAGACTCACTAGCGCGTATGATATTTGTGTGTCTTTTTGTAGCCATTTAGATTAATTATTTTATTATTGAATTAATATCGTTAGTCGTATCAATTTAATGTTTTAAAATCAAATGTAAAAAATCACGATACTGCATTAACTAAAAAACTAATGAGAGTGTTTGGAAAGATATCGTAAGCCATCACATTTATTTTATTACACTAATTTTACTAAATTGGAAAAAGTATTAAAAAAACATTATTAATATATTTTTTTTCGATAAGAGTTATGATTCATCCTTAACTTTACAAATATAAAAGATATTGGCACTATGATTTCTGACAGATCGCTTAGCTACCTTGCATTTGAATCGATCTACTCGGAAGAAGAACTCGGGAGCATCTTCTATGTAATTCCGAGTTATGACGTGTGTCTAACACCTTATAGCAAAATTTAAAAACTGTCATTATGTAGATCAGGTATTAAGTCAAAACTGTTTTTTTTGAGTCTGGAGTTCGGGCTAATCAGCCAATGGCCGACCTTGAATTCGCAGTACATTCGTCATATTTGAAACTTCTGCCTAAATCCCAAGGGTCTATGCAACTTATTTACAATTTTCACATGTTCCGCTTTTCATCTAAATTCTTCTTGACCACCACGAAATATTGTTACTATTAATTGGATGCGGTAGTCAAATGTTAATATGTCGTGAGGAAGATTTTGGAAAGAGTTCAGCACCAGTTTTGTCTTAAACACGTTGTTGCTGATCATCAGTCCAATCGACGTCACACTTTAAGGGTGTACTTTCTTCTTCAAGTTGCTCTCCAATTAACAAACTTGGCAGTTAATAGCTTTTATTTTCTCTTGTCTTTCATAACGCGAAAGAGTTCGGCGGCACTCAAAAACGCGGCACATTTTCAGATTTTTTCCAATCTTGAATTTTCCTGCGATGGGCGTTTTTAATTTCAGTAAATTTTTCACCATAACGCATGCCTACTGTACCTTAAAAATCAGCCAAGTTTTTTTCTTTTTTTTTCGGTCGCTTATTTTTTCTCGGACTCTTGGACCTTGTGACACCGATGTAATCAATAAATGGAAGCTACTCGTATATTAAAGGATATTGTGACATATACTTTTGAGTATATTTTTCATAAAATATACATATACATAAAATTGAGTACCGAAATTTATATGATTAAATTAAGCTTCATTTATTTTTGATTTTATTTCAAATTAAATAAGTACTAATATTGATGAAGATGTTTTTGGTCTAATTCACCTTTTTAAAGTTCAATACATTTTATGGATATAATGTGTATATTAATACATGTGCATTAAGTACAAACATATCACAGTATAGAGCGTCCCAATTCGATTCTCGGTCAGGTAGTTTATAAAATTCTGAATGTCGTTGCTTGTTCTCCCGAGAAGTGTTTGTAGTATTATACTTGTGAGATTTGTATCTATAAATTACTATTTTGGGTTAGTGATGGCGAATCATTATTTCTTTTTGATATTATATTACTCTATAACGATCAAATTTTATCAATACAGTAGAAGCAACTTAAAATGATTCCATATACACATACAGCCCATTCAATTCCAGACAAGCTCATCGCGGTCGCTCCAAACGGCATCCATTCCCCATTTCTATACCGTAATCACACTTAAGTGGGGAGATATCGAGTAATCAAGACAAACCAATCTAGCAAACAAATCCCTTTAAAGCTGTTTTGTACCATTTCAATCTCTTGGCCGCAGGTCTTGTTCCATATCTAACTGGTACATATTAAACCGTTTTGTTACTAAACGTATGTATAAATTGTAACAGACCCCTTATGATATATAAATTACATCTGTTACTAAATCTGCCGAGTGTAGTGTTGTTCAACGTGCATCGACTGTCTCCTAATACGAATATATGTTGGTAGTGAGATGAACAAATTGTGCAATAAAAAGTAGCTCGACCATTCTCTCAAGACTGTTACAAGAGAGTACCTGCATGTGTTTCTGCAACAAATCGCTGTTTGCAATGTTGTTTTGATTTAAAGGAACAGGCAGATATCTTTGAGCATGATATATTTCGAATAAGAGATACAAACGCAGCTTCGAATTATGCGCACAGTATTCTAATTTTGGAGTAAGATTTAAAAATTATTGACTACATTGACCATGTCGGTCAGCATCAGCATTTCTAAAAAATGAAGAACCATAGTATTCCCATAGCAAATAAAATGAGATATTTACCATTTAAAGTTACGTTACATTAAATCTAGATGCACATTCCAATTTGCCAGCGCTAGAATTAAGCTCCGTAAGCCCGGATCTGTGGCTTATAACAGAGACAGAGATATTCTCGGACAGAGAAATAGAAATAGACGCAGAGGTAGAATTGTAGTTGATATATTAGACCTTAAAGTTTCTACGAGATGAACAAGATCTGAGGGGGAAATATTAAAATGCCCTCAAAGTGCAGGATAACAATAGATGGGCCAGTCCAGCAACACACAGTAAACATTTCAGAATTCGTTGAAAAGAAGGGATGTTGATGAAGAGCTACTTTGAGGAATTGAGAAGAGATTTTATTGATGGGAGAGTAAATAATTATATAAAATAGAACTCATCGCTTTCAGAATCCTGCAAGTGCTTGTGGGTTTAGTGATAGAAATGTTTTTAAATATTCGAATTCACTTCAATGCTGCGGGTTGTAAGGAGGTCACCGATATTAATATTGTTGTTTCAATTCTTAGCGTTCTGACTTTTTAAATGAAATCCATTGTAGATCGAATGCGAATTTAAAGTTTTACTTTATTTATCTTGGATGTTTCTTTGCAGGTTTTCAGTATTTAGGCAAGTACGTAAAAGTTCTAAATGAATGGATGAACGTTGATGGAATGTATTCACATACACCTGCCAACCACATTCCTTAAAGCAGAACATAATAAAAAAGATGCAGCGGTTTTACTTGTACGGATAGAAGGAAAATAGAGACGATTCATCCAGTTTTAAGACTTTTGATATACTTCTACACATATTAAAACCATCAAAAATGTTTGACGGTCAAATTTTTCTCGTCCATTTTTCTCAATATTATTGACATTTTAGTGAATGCTCAAATCTTATACATAATATGTAATCACATTTTTTAAATTATCATAACGACAGGTCTCTAGTCCCGAAATGCTAAATAGAATTTCGACCAGGCGTTGACAATAGAGCTCCAGGTCAACCGCGTTTACAACAGAGAATTGTCAGCGGATATTAATATAATCTAGAACATGTACGAACAGACAGAAATAATTTTAAAACGTTTATGTTTTTTTTTATCAATGGGAACATTTTAACTTAATTTCAGTTAGCCACTGCAATTCTTATACATTTTAAATTATAAGATTCAAATTTTCCATTAATCTTAAAAATTGTATTGGAGTTGTTGGAACATTTTTGCTGTACATCTTTATTCCTGTTTACATTAAATTTATGTTATAAAGTATAATTTGTTATAACTTTGTTTTGACTGCCTGGTTGGTCGTGTTGGCCGCAAGGGCGACAGCCGATCGGGAGGTTCTGGGTTCGATTCCCGGGTCGGACGCTCAGATTTTCCTAATTTAGATTTTCTACTAGTGGCTCGGAGTCTGGAATTGTGCCCGGTGTATGTCAATAAGCTCAACACCTATTCCATAGTGGGACGTAAACGTAACAGGTGAAACGTGGGAGTGTTCTACACTCCTCTGCCTACCTCTTCGGGGATTACAGGCGTGATGTTACGTTTTTTTTTTTTTTTTAGATACTACATTCCTCTGCCTACCTCTTCGGGGATTACAGGCGTGATATTACGTTTGTTATAACCCTATACCGCTACCTCCCTTTCTCCCTTTGTGTCTACTACTGACATGTACCAAGGTTGTCATGTAGAGATCGCTTGTTAGCGATAACATCACCTTTTGTACATGTCACTTCGTCTCTCAAAATTTGTGATGTCTTATATAAATAAGATACCAAATCTTACATAAGTAACATTTGGTATACCACAAAGTATAAGAGTGTTTTGATGTATTTGCTTATTACTTCTTTTATTTTGGAAATATGCGGTTCAGAACCATAGATGCATATGTGAAATGTCCTATTTTACTAACCAATAAAATTGAAGGTAGTTTGATATATTCAAAATTCAAGAGCTGGGTTTTAAGATAAGTTGCAAATTGATATGTGTTTCAACATCACTAAAATTACATTATAACAACATTACATCTGCATACGCGTGGTTGATAAACAAATCTATAAATAGAAATATTTTTTGCACGGAATGTTTATTTGTGGGTTTATGAGTCAGTAACGCGAAAAATACCTCCATCTTTATAATACTGGTTTATATAAAACATAATAAAAACTAGACCGACAAATTTTCTTAACACAGTCTGATTGAGCGTCAGTTAACAGGTTATTTATAAACAATATAAATAATTATGTGTATTTATATTGTTTGTATATTGCGTACTAAGAATAAATATATAAGAGTATGTAGATTAAATTATAGCCGCGCAACCTCTTAAAATATAGGCTGCGTCACAAATATTTTTAATAATAATTGTAACAATTTATTGCAAGAATGTAGGCACACATAGATAAAACAAATGTTTTTTTCCATATTTTATAATAAATTACTTTACAATATACAATACAAAAAAAACGTATATTCTACAATAACAATAGCTTATAATTAAATAAATTGTAAAATCTTTTTTTACTTCATCTCAAAATCCAGGCCGGTGGCGCCAAAGATGAATGTATAAATATGCTAAATACGAAAAAAATGGCATTTTCGGTAATTTTGTAACACAATGTTTTATTTGTGAACCTCAAATTTCCCAAAGGTAAGTTTAATATCCGCCAGTCACGAACAGAAAAACCACATTTGTCGTCTCCACACAGCGTTGTCACTGAGCGGACGTCGCCGCGGTATCGGACATTATATGGTAACTTTTGAACGCAGAACACGGCGATGTAAATGTGTGTACAATTGAGTAATAACATTCGTAGTGGCGAAGATTTACTTCATAGTTGTAGCGCGTTATATAATAGAACGTTATAACAGAGCTAGAAATTTTTAACCCATACTGCTGAACGGCGGGAAGTTTTGATCACAATCATCATCTTTTTAACCCGCAGATGCTTACTGCTTGATATAAACATCTCAGAAATATAACAGACCAATGCATTAGAATGATTCGATTGGAAGAATTGTATTTTTGCGTCACGAAATGCAAATTCAAACCAAGCCCAACTATTGTTTGCGCGACACATCTGACAGATGTTTGCGTGCGGTTTGGCAAACGAATGAATTAACAATAATAATTTTCCAAAGACGCCAACAGTGAAGTTTCGACAAGCCCGATGGCTGGTTTTGGCGTTGTTTTAACAAAATTCCAGATCAAGTTCCACTGAAGTTCCAAGTAGTGCGCGGACATTGACTAAATTAAATTCGGTTTGTCTTCAAGCAATTTAGCACAACGAATGCCGCGTCGATTGTTTGTCGATTTGTTTAAACAATTCGAGATTCAAATTACTATTTAATATATACCTACTATAGAATACAACGTAACGTCACTCCTGTAATCCTCGAAGAGGTAGACAGAGGAGTGTAGTACATCCCCACGTTTCACTTTTACGTCTCATTATCAAATAGGTGGCGAGCCTATTACCATACATCGGGCTAGAATCCAAACTCACAGCCACTACTAGAAATTCAAATTTAGAAACATCTAATTTGGTATCCGATTTTAACCCAGGATTGCGATTTCAACCCAGCACCTGTCAGTCGGCAGTCCCGCCTGCAACCATTCCACAAACGCGGCAGGCAATACAATCATTAAAAAAATTAAGGTCATCATCTTGTATGCAAAAAGAAAAACGAAAATCTCCCCTAGAATGTCAATATATTTTGAATCTCGAATAGATCGGATAGTCTGCGTTCTGTCTATCAAACGTTTGACCTTAAAAATCCCAAACATTTCGGGGATGCTGCCCAGGCCCTCTTTAACCGAATGCATGAAAAAAATATTCCCCTCTGTAACAGGACTCTCAAGATATATGCTCGCGTCGTCGGGATTTATAGCTCGAAATTTGATGGAATGAAAATGTTGTGTTATACGCACATAACAATAAATAATGTCAAATCTTGTGAATTACACAGTCTTGGCACATGTGCGTTACTTTTTTTATTATGTATAAAATTTGTTTTTAACCGATCGCTTGGGAAAATGTTAAATAGTTCAATTTAATTATACTTAATACTTATCGTCATATGGTCACGCTTGATCTACAGTTAAGCAAAGAGTATCAAGTACTGACATATATATCTTAATAAACTTAGCACATTTCTTTAATATTTATCATTCTACACATGGCTGCCAGTTTTAGAGAATTCTGAATTCTGACTCTCATATTAGCCAGTATCTGACCTACTTGCTAACGAAACGTAACCTGGTCAAGATTGTGATATATATGTGACAGGGTTTGAATTGTCAAGCAATAAATATATATTTAAGTAACTGTTATTGTATATTAACTATTTTCCAAACGGAACTGTTGCGTAACATACTCCGATCAAACCGGAGACATCTTAAAGGAAGAGTTAAAGTATCTTTGATAAACGAGCATGTAAATATAACTTAAATATATGTATGCTCGGTGTATGGCAGGAGGCTCACCACCTATTCCATAGTGGGACCTGAACGTAACTGTTAAAACGTGGGAGTGTACTACACTCCTCTGCCTACCTCTATGGGATTACAGGCGTGATGTTAAGTTTCAGTGATGACGTTAATTATACAGCACCCTAAAAACCGTCTGAGCGAGATGCGCTTAATTAAGACGCAAGTTTGTGACAAATTCAGATCATTAGCATTCCGGGGGATGCAAACTTCAAATTAGGTAACTGTGACTGCCACTCGCCGTGCCACCCTGCTTATAATAAGTTAAAAACTTTGATTATGACGCGCATAGAGCGTCTCGTATATTTATTTACATGCATATAAATCGTACGATCCTATATTTCTCCGACCATCGTAATATATTGCTGTTTAGTCTTTTGTAGTTTTTACTCTTATAACACGGGTTGTAAATACATACTTTTTCACGCCAGGTCGCTCACGGGGCATGCAGAGAGCACCGAGTGTCAAATATCTCTATACGTACAGACCCGAAACGCTTCTTCTACATTCATCACTCTCTTCATACGGATATTCATTATATAAAACGGGTTGTGGAACATTATATGGAATGTGATCGATAAACAATGTGTTATGAGACCTACAGATTGCTTTCTTGATAATAAAAGCCGACCACCAAGTTTTGAGCTCTTCAAAGCATAGAAAAGTATCAGGCATTAATATATTATAAGCATGTATGGCGACTGAATAAAAACGCGTTGCAGAAATGCTTAGTATCTGTCCTACTCCTAAGAACGGAGGCTTGATTATGCATTTGTTTAAAATATCGACGCGATCATGAAATTCCAAACGTAGTGACTCGTCAACACGATTCCGCTTTGACCTCAAAACGTCCAAAAACATACAATATAACATACATAGTAACTCCGTTAGTTCCTTCGAGTTCGTATATAATATTTGTGTTCGTATGATGTTCAAAGGAACATCATACGAACACAAATATCATAAAAACAATCATCCCTTATATTTTTCACTTAGTAAATATTTATTCGGCATAGATCTTTTATTACACTCGTGATACTCCACAAATAAGAGTTATGTTGGTATAGATAAGTATTCCGATAAAATTATTTCATTATGGCCACAACTAAAACGCCGCGCCGGTCAGATTAATGCGCAAAATGAATCAGCTTTAGGGAAAAAGGGCAAATATCATACAATTACCAAATAACATTCTTGTGTTACGAAAACAACGTCGATAACTCCGATAAATGTGCGAGAGAGAAGGATTTGTTATGTTAGAGCGAGAAAAAAGTAACGTAAAATGGGTAGTCATCTATTTCACAATCCGAGTGACATTTCTAATAACTCAGATGCGGGGTGGCGCGGACATTGCGAATCGTGCCTTAACTTAAGTGTATAAGGTTCGAAATAGCGTTTTTTGCCGTTTATGGGGAGCGCATGTAACACTGTTAAGGAATTTCCACATTATCCGATCCAATATCGGGAGATGTAAAAATAATTGTATAAATCTTCTGTTTTATTTAAACTGTATATGTGATTGTAGGATTTCCGATCTTGTAAATTAACATTTACTTATCAATGATACTGTCGTTAACTCGGCTGATCGGATCAGTTGATACCGTGTGAACTAAAATCAGACGATAAGCCGAAGAATTTGACGATCTGTTCTTGACTAAGTTTTTCCTGGATTCCGACCTCCATTGTGGAGAACCTTATAGTTAAAAGAGAATAACACGGAGAGTTAATTAAAAATTGACAATCGAAGATTGTTATACATATTTTCTATTGGCAACATAACATTTCTGTCGGGGGATTGATGAAATGTTTTACGCCTCACAAAAGATTCAACCAAGTCAATATGCAATTCGATATATTTAAGAAATAAGTGACACGTTTAAATGTTACTTGGTATAACGGTGAAGTAAAACATCGTGAGAAAACAACACCTTAGTGTACATAAAAAATAATGTCTTCTAAGGCGTATGAAGTCAGCGACTTTACCCTTGGCCGACGTAGAAGAGCAAACTGTTGTATTAACTCCCTCAATCTGAGAGGAGATCTATTTCTAACAGTGGAACGATAAACGGTCGTAAGATAAACACACAGCTGATACATTGTATAGATACATAAATTTACAAATACATACTTACATAATTACAATAGTTCAGTTGCAGAGAGACTGCAGTGATCACTTGAAATCAAGAACCGTGAAACTATTTGCAGTTTACATTAGAAAAAAAATCATCAATAAAAAAAATGATGAAACACTAACGATATCGGCGCGGACATTATGATAACTCCTTAACATTTCGTCATGCTTTACTTGTCCCCGATTTTAAGATATTGTAGGGGTGTCGATAGAAAATACTATTATCGTAATAGGAGATAGATTGTTCAAGAACAAAGCGTATCAATGCACGTTATTATTCCGCAGACGTTACTCGTGATATTCGCAACTGAATTTCATACAGGTGCTGTGTGATAAGCTATTGTTTCGTTGCTAACGTATTTAATAATATATACAGAGTGTTTCATATTGTATTAGGGTTTTAGAGCTATTGTGTTCCGGGGTAGTAGCGTGCGCATATTCAAGCTTGCTGTTCTTTGCAAGTGTTGCAATGTTTTCTAATTGTGAATATAGACTTAGGATTAAAGATGCTGATCGAGGTGTCCCGGGTAAGACCTTGGGTCAGGTATTAACGGGTTTTTCTAACTAGGGATTCCCACTAGCAGCTCGGAGTTTAGGTTTGTTTCAAGTAAATGGATATAGAAATATCTCCTAATGTATGATGGAATACAAGAGGCGAATCGTGAGATCTTTTCAGGGAATACAGGTGTGACGGTAAAAACATAAAATAGTTACCGGTTTATTTAAACACCTAAAGGACTGAGTTCAACTTATTATTTTAACCGCAATTATAGTTTTGGCTATTAGATTGATTCGACATTTACACTATACCACTTGAAATAGATACGTGTGAAATTCCATTCGCCCTCTGATTTTCAGTGGTTGTCATATTACATGACCGCAACGTGATATGTTCAGAAATTAGGGCGATGACGTCATAAGCCGGATGTGAATCCAAAATTTAGAATATAGAAATTTAGAAGGCGGATATAATTTCATTTGTACTAAACGTCATATTCAGTGCTGGCTCTGATTGAACGCATGTTATTATATCTATGCGCATAAATTGGCATTTGGCCTAAAATATACAATCACGCTTTTGTCTATGTCAATATTTGTCTATAATACGAGTATTGTATTAGAACGATAAATTGTTTAATGCGTATTCTGAACAATATATAATTCACACCCCTTGTACAGATGTCTCGTCCATTTAAATTAAAGCATCTGACAATCCTTGGCTTCACCATGTTACTGGGTTTTGTCATGCGATTAACACATTCATTTCATTTAATAAAAAAAAAAAAGAACGATTATTATTAAAACTTTCTTGGTGAGTCGGATATATAACATAATTATTGAATCGTGGAAGTTTACTAGGTATATACCTCTGCCTACCTCTTCGGGAAAATACAGGCTTGATGTTGTGTTAATATTCTAAGTGTATACGTGGTTTACACGTAATAAACAATAAACACGCCTCGGGCAAGGAATGATTTAATTAGGGAAATCAGACGGCGGCTCACGCTAGCGCCGACGACCATGTCAAACCTCGTTTTAGCTCGGCTACAATAATTCTGTTAATGCTATTGATTGAGACAATCTGTGGCAACATCTTGTTGCTCCTTACTGACGGCCTGTATTTTATTGTCCGTTTAACTTTTTCACTTTTCTTCAATGCTGATTTTGTTATTAAAAATTTAAAAAAACCTAACATTACGCCTGTAATCCCCGAAGAGGTAGGCAGAGGAATGTAGAACATTCCCACATTTTAAAAATGTAAGTAATATCAATTGTTTACTATTAAACATTATGTAAGTATCTATATTATGTAATGTTACATCACGATAGCTAGATTGGTTTCGGACATGCGCAAGGTCCTGCGTCATACATATATTATTATTCACCACATAACATATATCTCTGGCAATATAATATAATATTTTTATTCCTTAATATTTGAATAATATTAGGGAACTTTCTGGCTCGATTTCTTCTCAAAGACAAATCTTTGGGGATGAGAGTTTACGGAATATTACTGAAGGGCATGTTTGAACCAGTTCAGTTTTCGAAATGTATATGTTAGCAGGCGTTGAAAATTCTCAACTTTTTGAATAATGTATTAAGGCTTACAGCCAAAGTCACCCCATTACTGGCAGAGAATTTAGTTTAGGGGCGGCTAGAGAGACACTAACAACTCGCCAGCTGACTGAACCTTTCAAAAACAGTATTGTCAAAAACGCTATTGTCAAAATCGGTAAAGTCAAAACTGATATTGCCGAAAACGGTTTTTTCGAAAATGGTACTGCCAAAAATTGTTTTTGACATTCCATATTAGAATAACAATGACAAGTTATTTTAACGATTATGCCAAAAATCAATTTGATTGGCATTACCGTACACGAAGGTTACAGATATGAAAAGGGTCTTGGAGAGTAATAATGATGTGAGCATTTCATCCCCACGTAATAGAGAGGGTTGACAGATTCGATTTAATGTTCTGAATCAGACGTGCTGCTTGATTGTAACATTATTCAATAATTTACGATTCTTAAACATCAAAATTGAAATTTTACTACGTCTTAAGTAATCATCAGTATCATAATTGGGCTGTATCCTGATAAATGTATGCAACCTGCGTAATTAATTGCCACTGTGAGACGTAAGCCTCTCCTAATGAGCGTTATATCGCCTTACCTCGGCTCGGCGCATTCAGCTCGTGCCTTCAAGCTTTCAGAAATTGTAAACCCGTTGACATAATATCCAAGTTGTTATGAGTTTATATAAAATTGAACATAAAGATACGTTAGGCAATCTCAAAGCCCCGAAGTGAAACATTCTTGGGAGATCCGATACCAGCGGGGATTAAGTCGATATGTTTGGTGTCTTACGCTTTGTGACGACCACTCACTTCAAAGTAGCACTAAATAATGCAAGTTTTACTCTCTAAGAAATTATATACGCATTGCCATAGCGTTCCTGCTGGCGGTATCTGATTGATAGGCTTTACTTTCAAAATACATTTATTGATTCATCCTCAATCATTTTCATATTCTACATTTTACATCAGTTTCTTATGTTAGTATACCTCACTTACAAACTTACATGGGTATATTGTTGCAAACATTATTGTATCCGCCTTTTCTATACTTTGTGTTTTAGTTTTCAAGACAATCGAAAAGATCTTCGTATACAGGTGAGAATTGTCTAATATTAAGATACGACAAGTTGTATAATGTCTGCATTTTGTCGTGATAAAGTCACAAAGTTATAGAATGATATTGTAACAATTAATGTTTCATTCAAATGAGCGCGCAGAGTTTATTCCCGTAAACTTTTTTTTTGGCTCGTGGAGTTTAAATTATTATTCAAGATATAAATTAAATAGTAATATAATATTTTGTATCAGTCATTATCACACATATGGTGGTATAATTGAAGTCACATTGGATTGAATCCAAACAATAAATTACAAGAAACATTAAATACACAAGAAATACTTAATGAATAAACGCAGTTTACATAGTGAGGAAGGTTTTAAAATAATGATAAAAATGAATTACTGATGCAGTAGTTATGTAGCTTGTTCTAAGAATAGATATGCTACTTAGCAAAGACAGCAGTTACAAGACAGTTCTCAAATAGAGAGTTCCAGCAAATGTGGTGAGAGTTGAGATAAATTCCTCTAGTCTGTACAATTATCTAACACCCGCACAACAACGTCTTTGTGAAGGTGGGGACTAATTGTATGGAGATGTAATTAAGTAGTGCACCGCGTTAGCACATCTGTTTAGTGTTCGCTTGCACAACTTGCGCGGTGCACTGCTGAGTAACGACGCTGTTCATTCCCCGCTGAGTTTGCTCTTTGTACTAAACATACATAGATTCGTATGCTCGTTCTTGTATACGTGTCAATTGTAAATTACATTAATTATATATTATTCACATTATATTAGCGATGCATTATTTTTACGGGTAAAGGTAGATCTAGGAGCAGTTTCAAATCTGCCCATCGCTGGAGTTTAATCCTACCTAATGTTGCTGTTGATTACTATATCAGCATCATCAATCCCTACCTCGTTTTATTATTTGACTTATTAGACTTATTAGACTGCCTCGTTGGTCGTGTTGGTTGCAAGTGCGACTGCCGATCGGGAGGTCCCGGGTTCGATCCCCGGGT
>DWDU01000193.1:0-21829 GCA_018245575.1 Jemadia suekentonmiller | reverse complement strand
ATTAAAATTACTCATACAATTTAAACTTACAAACTGGAATTCACAGCTTAAAAAATTAATAATTTTATAAAATTCCATATCCATTTCGTAAATTTAAATAAACAATGCACCACAAGACGATACAAGAAATAATACCAAATTATATAATATAGTTTTTATAATTTAATAACATTTTTAAAAGTTAAGTACAAGCAATAATGAAACCGCGAAGGTTAAAAATCAATCAGAAGCAATTTCGTCCACCAGGTGACACTAGGAGCAACGGAGGTTCTTTAACAAGACATTCAAGACTGCTAGTTTCAGTTCAAAACAATATTTAGAATTCCATGTAATATGTCCAAATATATTTTTATCATTAACACTATCATTATTTATCTTCAAGCAGCATAGTGTTTCAATGGTAAATAGCGCCGCCTAGTGGCCACAAAAAAATATTAGCTAAATCTCATTAATAAATCTTATAAAAGTGAACGTAATGGTGAAATGTTCGTTTTTTTCCTTGACTCATAAATCATTCTCATTTACCTTTATAAATGATTTTTTTTAAATTTATACATTAATTAGTACTGTCCCAAAAAAAAAATCGTGGCTTTAGTATTAATAAAGTATTGACAGGAAGACAGACAGAAGCTATTAAAATTTGTTTTAGCGTGATAAATATTTATTTATATAGATTTATTATAATCTATTCCTACACTGAAATATTTTTCAACTGATTTTTTTTTCTGGTACTGATTCTGCGGTTGTATATGTATTTATGTTTAAAAAAATATATATTGCAGTTTAAACACAAGTTATGCATATGAAATCGAAAAATAGACGGTTCCCAATACGGACGCATGTACAGGCTCAGTAGAGGTATAATACAGCGTAGAACATGTACATATACGAAAAAAGTTGCAACGGGGTTAACAAGTATTAAAATTTGTATTCCCTAATATCGTTATCAAGTAGATCTGTGTGACCAGTAACAAACGAACATTTCACCGAACCGGCAAGAAAGTAGAAACATTGAAAAATTCCAATTGGAAAGATAAAATATTCGCGCGCAAATTCAATTGACATTTTATACCCTATTGTCACCACAGATTCAAACGGATAGAAGTTTCACTAACGGCGCTGTATGAAACAGATTATAAGCGGTGCATATGCAATAATGAGATTCCATGCACTCAGCATCAATTAATTCTCTTACGTCACCTCTCTCATGCATTCCACCTAAAAGTCCTTCCGAGTACCCCGCCTCGGAGAGCAAACCATATTTTGATAAAAAAAGGACTTGAGTACTTACATTTCAATAGTTTATTTTAACATTTTAATAGTTATGTGATGGCGCACGAACATTGTAGCTATAATACAATTTAAGTGCAAAAATATACTTTATTCAAATGTGCTAAGGTTCTATTCTAAATATGTTCAAAATCTGTTCTGCTCTCCGAACCGGTCTAATAGTACTTTAGCCATATAGAACGTTTGATACCTACTTGCGTTACTGCCCTTCACTTATCAAGTAATAACTACTTCGATTTACTAAAACTATGTATTCGCGATACACATTTTATCTTTCCACGTGAGAAGTTGATATACATATATGATTAGTTCATTATATTGTATAATAAAATATATATGTATTAACTAGCCAAGCTAAAATTACATCACATTGGGGAAAATATAAAAATCCTATTTCAAAACAATGCTATGCATTTACAACAATTTAAAGATTAAAAATAAATAAAAAGATGGCCGAAAATGGTTGTACACAATGTGTTGTTGAGGCACCATGAGACATTATTAAATTAAATCTATAGAAATTAAGCTTAGTATATTTTTTAAATATTTATATTAGATTCTCTCGTAAACATATAACTATTAGCATCCATTTTTAATATCATTTTATGTTAAATTATTTACACGTACCGTGTACAACCATTTATGGTGTTGCCATGAGCATTTCACATTTTGGAACAAAACAAAAAATCACAAAGTAATAAATGTCAATAAATCGATACATCTATTTTAATTGTAATCAACAAGCGGTGAAGTTAAACTAATAAAAAACTGTTTACGTCTGTAAAAATCGGGAGACAAAAGACGTCCAATAATAACAAACAGTCAAAATTTAATTACATTAAAAAGTTAATAAAATCAACATAACAAAATTACGATTTTTCTAGCTCGATATACTGTTTATATCAACGAAATAATTATCTATTGGCCTAGGCTTTGAAGGTAGAAAAAAATACGTCTAAGATTTTCCAAATATGGCGCCAACATCAATAAAACAAAAGTTACCATAGACAGACTGGCAAAACTTTTAATCCGATTTTCACACATGCAATAGTAAAAAAGGAACCGACAAAAAAAACAGCTAAGTATACAATACAACAACCACGACCGGTTTCTTGGAATGCCGATTGAAGTATAATTTAACTAATTAATAGTACTGTTTTACATCAAACAGAAATGAACCTGGCATTTGTGAAGAACGCACTTCGCCTCCTGCCGCTTGACTCCGTCTCGCCTTTCACTCGTCACTGATAATTTTTAATTAGGTGTGTAATAATCTTTCATTAGGTATAGTTATATATAAATATATCATAACGTTGCAACAGAAATTAATTAACCGACAAGACGCATTATGAAATCTTAAATTCCTTTCTAATTTATAATATAAGAAGGTATGGCCTAGGCTACAAAAACTCTATTACTTATAAGACCTCTAGCTTCTGTTTGAACGCCCCGCCAGGTACCTTACAGAGTAGGCAGAAAGCACTGAATGCCAAGTATCTCGTAGCCTTATAGACCCGACGGGTCTAATTGAACATTGACCGTTTGTGACCTCCTTCTTAGTTAATGCATACTTTAATCGGCACATCGAAACATTACTGGAACATTCTCTACAGATCCGAACAAACGCCAAGTGCTAATTCGAAAGCTCCAGTACCACGAGAAGAGGATGAGAGAAGAGGATGAGTGAAAAAGATAATAAACGTTATACATTAATTCGTAATTTATACATGTATAACTATACACCACGTAACACTACAATGTATAATATAGAATGTCTTCTCACGCTCGCTTCGCAGACGTCCCCCGCAGTGATTTAACTGACACATCATTTCATCACCAATTACTCTTATGGTTCCGCCTGTGGACACGAGTCAGTTTTCGGAATGAGGAGTGTTAAAGCCATACATATGACTACTACGCTGACCAAATCTGCATTGTCAGACTTCATGCGCCACGGAGAACATAACGGGGAAGCGTGTAGGTTTCCTTACTATGTAACTGACTGCCGCTACACCAACTGGTCACCAGTCAGTAGATTGCATACGCGTCATATATATAAAAGGAGCGAGAAAACATGTCCTCCTCGAGGTGGTCTGATGACCTAAAAACACAGCTGGATTCTAAAGGCCCAGGACCGTGTGGCCTATGTCCAGCAGTGGCCACAAGGCTGACGCATGGATGGTCAATTTTATCACCACGTTGTAAGGTACTCAAACAACTTACTGTCCCGAGATATTCTTACTTAATTCTCGTACACAACAGCACAATAATTATAATATTATAACAAGTCACTATATTTATACACACAAAAAAATGTTTATTGTCGATTTTAAATGACGTATCGATTGTTTAGGCACGTACCTATTTTAGGGTCGATCCACACTATATAGGTACTGCTGGCATGATTTGTAATAGACGCAATGTTTCGTAGGAAGGTTGCTGGTGGAAACTCTTTGGTCTCTGGTTATGGCCGTGGGATATAAGCCTGTTAATACACTGGTAACTCAGTGTTTAGTTAAACCGATGCGGTGGATTTGAAGATTATACTCGTAACTATATTTTACGCCATTTCCTTACGAGATGGACAGATATCATGTAAGTAATTAAAAAAAAACACTGTTCAAGTACTTGAGATGGGCTTATTTCTCAACCTACTCATAAATCACAAAGTCATGACTGTCATGTCATTTATAAATGGGACTTTACGGAAAGCGCCATCTATAGTGTGGATCGACACCGGAGTATATTGAATTAAACGTTTTAACATTAAGCACATCCAACGGAACCCGTACAGCGAAACTAAGATCGTTGAAACCGACGCTCTTGTACTAACGATTTTAACACATCGATCAAATATTATTTTAATTACACAATAAATAAAATTCACCAATTTTTATTTTCCTGGTCTTTCTTTCTTCCTTTTCATATGTCGCTTCCTGATCAGTTTTTATCTTTATTTTTGGCGCCAATTGCCGCCATTTTCTCATTGTCGCATTAAGATCGGTGCACGAGCGTCAGTCAGTCAGCGCAAATGAAACGTCAAAATCGCTATTTACACAACAGCTAGCGAACGCCTAAGATAGCAATAACATCCGATTAAGAACTATTTACGTCTAACATTTTATAGATCGTATGCACGAAAACCGTTAAATTTTTGTCACCTGTCATTCAGTTAACTGTTACGAATGCCTATGTAGGCTTGTATATACGGAAACCAAAAAACATTCAGCTGTAAAAAAATAGTAACAGCGTTTTGGCTTGCATATAATCATACTCTGGTTGTACTCAGTTATATTATAAATCTAGCAACATAATTTTTATTGATCTTAAATATACATATTTTGACAGTACATCAGAATCTGTATTCACTGTCAGTATGATGCGTGAACGTAACGTAGCATGGCGTAATGTGACATTAAAGGCCGGTGGTTTTGAACAGTTCGTTAATGTTATATACATATGTGAGTTAATTAGTAACGGCTACATAGGATGTAGCGACATATTATAAAACGATACTTTTTGTACTTTGACGATAGCGTCATTGTTAACGTTTCTGCGTCCGTCCAGTGGCGCTGAAACAACCCGACTTGGGAAAAAATTAAATGTCAATATGATATTGACAGCTACTTCTATGGAAAAAAACTGCAAACTGCCTTATTTTGACAAATACACAACTATCACTAAAATTCATTGAACATACCTACTTGAATCATTTGACACTGGCTACTGAATTCAAATTAAACCGTGGTGGCATAAAGCACGGCGGAGTCTGGAAGCACTTTTAGTATTTATGACAGCATTCTAACAACTTCTCGTGTAATTATTTTTCGTTTAAAATGCATTTTTTTTATGCTTTGCGTTAATAACACTAGATAGATTGTTATTATCATTAATAAATCTTAGTAAGGATAAAAGTAGTAAAATGTATAAATAGTCAAATATGACAAAAATTTAAGGTGTCGCACAGCAAACGTGGCTTAATTGAATTATAAAGCAGAGAGTCAAAGAGAGAGAAGCAGACTAATGGTCTTTCAACATCTTCCATTATCCATGGAGAGTGAGTGGTGGAAGTCTAACAGTCTTGTCATTCATTTACTTCACAATAGCACTGTCTTAACTGTCATTCACCTCGTTCCCTTACAGCGCGTTGTGTATATGATAGAAAGAGACAAAACATGTAACACAGGCACACACTGCCACTGAATGGGCACGTGTTGATTGTGTGCAAACGGGATATAAGTTTTAAGTGCAATTTTGCTAGGGGGAGTCAGATTGGAAGATCAGCAATTTGGACGTTAGGAAGTTGGTGTATACGGTCGACTTTCCTTGTTCAACCATTCTGAACCGTTAAGAGAAATTGGTATAAACGCGAGCGAATAGACGCATAGGGACAATATGTTAGTCATTAAACTGGATCTCTTTGTAATTGACATAGCTAATTTGAAATGATCTTACAACCTTACTGCCATTGTAATGTTTATTATGAAAAGTGTAGCGAAGCGTTCTTAGGTGAAATCCGAAATACGGGTGATACAAATGTGATTCGGAACATATTTTACAAATACACGTGAGCTCTGTATAACAATTCAGCTATCAAAAATTACTATAATCGTTTTAAATGTTATCCGTGAAATACTTATTCATAAAAAAAATTACATATCGGACATTTTTTTGGGAGGTCATTTACAATTTTGTTACAAACGGTACAGAAATATTGTATGGAAGCACTTATCAATACGGCATTAAGCTTATGGTCAACTGTTTTGTTAGACCTGATATTCTATGGAAGATTCCAAGTTTTGCGTGTATAGTACACTGTCAGCCGTAATGCAGACAGCTGATTGACAGTTTTGTATAACAGCGTGAGTGAAATGTAATTGTCATAGTGACAGCTGTCAGTTTTACAAAAGCACAAATTTGTCAAACCAATTTTGTGCTCAATATTTAATGTACCGAATATATATTATATAGTCTTAAAAGTGCAAAAAACTCGCCGATGGTAGCGAAACGGTAAAATTGACGTAAACCTTATTTAACAACCAGTAATGTACGCAAAACAATAATACATATGTGTGGTAGGTTGAAATGTAAATATTTAGACTTGAGTGAGTTATGACAATATTTAAATAGAAATATACCGCTCTTACGCTCAATTATTCATTAAAAATTCCAAAAAGTACAAAAAATTGCATCGAACAAATGTTATTTCAAGATGCATAAAGTGCATAATTGTATGAGCAAAATTAGACAAGGCCTCAATGAAATATCTCTAGAAATTGACATCTTTTTGATGTGAACAGAAAGATTTATGAAAACATAATTGTAATTCCCTGTTTACTCAACATGCAATATTTACTATGCGTATAGGACCCTACTATGTACTTTGTATAGGTCATTAAATTCCGTACCAGACATTTTTACCACAGTCATGTTGTAATAAGTCTTTTCCATTGTCTTCTTTGAACGCACAGTGCATCGTTTTATTCATGCTGGATTTTTAAAATGAAACATATCACGATATATGTAGTTCTAATTTACATATCGAAATGGTACGACTTATCGATTTTATTATCATTGACGCAATCTAGTACTCCGGAGTTCAATAACACCTTTTGACCAGCAGTGGGACACCTACAGCTATATACACATAGCTGTACAACTACATTATATATCCATACGTCATCTACACGTAACAATTTACTCACAACTCACAACACGTGAACGACATATAGAATTAGAAGTTGGACAAAAAAAAAAGAAAAAAAAATCGATTTTTTAACAAACTAAATAGATTTTACAATATTTACGTAGACATAATAAATTATGATGAATATTATTACAATTTAATTATCATACACTAGCCGTTCAATGTGTGTAATACATTAAATATTTTCTTTAAGCGAGCCGCACACAATCCTACAATTATTTCTTGGACAATTACTTATTTAATTATAAACTGAGATGACAGTTGCTGGCATGTACAAATATCACTCAGCTGTCACGTCAGTTTGACATGTGGACATGTCACTCAGCTGTTACGTCAGTTTGACATGTGCATATGTCACTCAACTGTCAAGCTTTGAAAGATCGTGTGTTGCCAGCGTTACACGTGCAGCTCGTCCTCAGTATATACATTCAAAATTAAAATTATCATAATCTTTTTATATGCTTATTCACGTCACAAATGGGAATACTATTCACAGCCATGTAATTACGGAAACCCTACACGTGTTTAGAATGAAAAGCGTTGACAATTAAATGTGAAACAAAGAACTACATGCTACATCCCTAATATCATTATTAATATAATTATTAACACCTTACATTAAAACTGTGTCATTATCATAAGCATCAACCTTTTCCTCGTTTCATTACTGAATGTAATAAGATAGTTTAAGGCCACGGCCTGCCATGCTGGCTTAGTGCAGATGGGTTTGTTGTCTTGTAGTACCTGTATTGTTAATAAACAAACTTAAATTACACGTTTGGATAAAAACAAAATTCCGAGAAAAAAAGAATGACTTATTGTGAGAATTAGCTCGTTCATATGGAATTAGTCGCCGAGGGAGGGGTCTAAAGGCATTTTAAAATATATTATTAATATTAAGGCGTCCGGAATACATATATGTCCATGTACATATATAATATAATCGATCAATACCTTACCAACATTAGTGAGATACTACGTCATGTAGTCGGTTAATCGAGGGCAAATCCCAGCGCGTTTGGTTTTCCACGATTGCAACCGAGGCTTAATGTTACATAAAACTTTTAGACACATACACAGACACACACACGTGTGTGTGTGTGTATGTGTGTAAATTCTAGTTGTAACGATTGTACAGTCTATACTCCTTTATTTGTATTATCGTTCCAATTTTTTAATTTTCATGTAATTTAGGCTTCGGTGGCAAATTGTTTATTACAATAACTCATTATACATTCCCTTAAATATCAGTTAAAACCGTTTTCCTATTGTTCTACATGAATATAATAATATAATTTTCATAACTTTTGAACTCTTTTAATTAGTACCGTGAGGTTGAAGAAGAATATACATGTACCTATATATAAGGTACAATATACTTTGCACATATAAACATAATTTAATTATTTTTTTATCACCTAAATGGCAAGCTCTATATTAACACTGGTAACACTGAGCAGTCAGTGTTTTTGTACTTATGATTTAATGTGTCTATATATGTATAATATTAATAAAAATAAATAATTGAACGTATATTTCATGAACATTTCATTATAAACGCAACATTGTTAATATATTTTTTCAAATATAAATATAGATTTTATAACAATAAATAATGATGTAATTTCTATTTTAGAACGTTGAAGTTTTAAAGCGATACGTTCAAATCTTCGTTCATCGATTGAACCGGAAGAAAAGACAAAAACAATAATACATAGTATTTTTTTATACCTAGAGGTAACATTATATAGGAAATAACTTTTTTCAGACACTATTTTTATATAGTTTTTTTTTCTCTATAATTTCATTATCGCATGTAATATTACAACTGTATTGATAATACGTTTAACAACCAGCCACAATAAACAAAAACGGAAACAAACTTCACCAACACCCTCAACGGCATCACGCGAATTTGACTCTAATTGGCACTTATACAAAACCATCGGTGAAACGAACGAGCAGTAGAGTCGAAATTCGCGTGACGTACGTTACATGAGTTTATCAGATAATCATCATCACCTGATTTTGACCGTTACGAACTAAACGTGTTTAGTACAAACGACATCGTATAGATAACAGACGATAGAGGCTAGGACCGTGTAAAGCTATACGAAACGCTAAGCGGGAAGCTGATACACAACCACTAACACAGCACCTCGTGCTGTGGTGTACGCTGAAACAGAAATGGACGTGTGTGTCAGTTTGTCACTTCTACATAGTACAATTCAGTACAGTGTACAATTCATTTCATTGTCCAATGCTGGTGGGTCGATTTAAAATAGTCTATCTATTTTTACTGTGTTATATAAGTTATGTACGATATAATACAGTGTACAATTCAATATCACATATGAATGTTAACGTTCGATAGAAATAGTCTTATTTCAATCCAGCGTAGTCTATCATGTGTCGCTTAATGAAAAAAAGGAATGGTCAGTATAACAGTTAAACGTTTTGTATGTGTGTCGATCATGACCGCGTCATGTACACCGAACGATTGGTTGCCGTAATTTCATATGTAATTATAATGAGGAATATTTTGGTACAACTGGGACACCTGTGAATTTTGACAACGCATTAGCCACTTCTCTGCCGTTGAGCATGTACGTAGGCGACGGTGACCACGTCAGATGGCTCGTATGACCGTGCCCGTGCGACGCCCGTGCGTGCGTGTGTGTGTGTGTGCGCTCACCGGGCGCAGCGGGCGCGGTCACCAGAGGCGCGGCGCGGCCAGGCGCGGGAAGCCGGCGTCGCGCGCGCGCCAGTACTCGCCCGTGAACACCCACGTCTCCTCGCCGCCCTCCAGCGCCTTGCTGCGCGCCGCACACGGGACCGCGCGTTAGTCAACGTTACTAGCGCCCTACTTGTCGAGTTAACCGGACGTACATATCTTCACGTTATTTCACAGGGTTAGCGGGGAGCACTGAGTGCCAAATATCCCTTTCCTTACAGACTCGATACGTGCTCGGTGTATGGCGATAGGCTCACCGCCTATTCCATAGCGGCACGTTAACGTGACCGGTGGCACGGGGAGTGGAGTGCACTGCCCCGGCGGGCTGCTACGTGAGCTACAGAGCACGGTGTATGGAAGGCGGCGCACCGGAACCAGGCGGGCGCGGGGTCGGGCCGGTCGCGGCGGCGCTCGCGCTGCGCCTGCTCCAGCTGGTGCTTGAGGCGCTCCGCCGCCTCCACGTCGCCCTCCTCCAGCGCGCGCTGGTCCGGCCTGCCGGCGACACGTGGCTACGACTTCAACTAGTTATTCACTGGACTTCACTGGACAACAAGGCTCTGAATATACAACATATAACTTTTCTAATACATATATAAGCGATTTCCATCAATATATAGACGATCCATCCGAACTCCATCCTTAAAGGCGTTTAAAGGCGATAAAAGATTCTATGACATTTTGTCGAATTGTAAATTACACACCTAATATTTAACATTTATGCTTTCAGTCAACAGAAGCATATGGTTTATTAGAATGTATTGTAATAGTGAATTATACGTCAAATATACGTCAATTTTAACACTGAATTTACTGAGTCATTTTCCATTTTAGCACAAGTGCATTTTGCATTTGCATTTAGCACAAAGGCATATCTATTTCTGTTGTATTTTAAATGAATGAAATTGCTTCAGCACGTAAATCTAGTGTTAAAGGGTTAAAAAAAGGTTAACAAAGTCCCGTCGTATTTCCTCAATGGAGAGGTCACCTGAGCCTGGTGTCGGTGTGCGGCAGCAGCTCCCGCATGCCGGGCTCCAGCTCGTTCAGCTCCATGGCGAACCGCGTGAAGCCGTAGTACATCTCGTGCTCGGGGGGCATCGCGCCTGAGGCAGGGAGTCCACACAATATTGTTACCGACGATTTCATTACAGTAGACACACATTAAGGATTTTCCTTATTATGTTCAGGAAATTAAAATTTTCTACATTTGGCTAGGTAGTGCACTTGAAGGATTTAATCATGATTTGGCTATCAGCCGTTTTAAGGATAATTGAGATTTTACTGAAGTATGTACAATTAAGTTGGTTTTTCTTACATTGGTATTTACTGAGACTATGGAAGTGATATGGAATAGATCACATCTATTTTAACATTTATTAATACCAATTCTTAACATTGCGGGTTATTAATTTAGAACACGAGTAATTAATTGTTAACTGTCAATTTGCGCTATGGATTCGGGACAGTTAGACATCGTAAACTGTAGAGGTCACATTATTATGAACCGATTTATGCTCGGTAGTGGCTTAATACGTGTTGCTACGCGAGTTATAAGAAAGTAAGCGGAAAGAGTAGGGGGTGCGGAAATAAATAGAAAGTGGGGAAGAGGGGTGGGGGTAGTGTGCGGGGCGCGGGGCGGCGCACGCACCGGGGCGCCAGAGGCAGCGCGCGGCGGGCGGCTCGCCGGCCGTGAGCGCCTCGGACCAGCGGCCGGCGAGGCGCAGCCGCGCGGCGCCCGCCAGCACGGCGCCGCGCACCTCGTGGCGGCTGCCCGACCACGAGCTGGCCTGCGCACGCACCGATATTACGCTTTTGGTATGCGCTACTGGACAGTAACAAGCTTCGTAATTTAATATTAATTACGAGTAGTAAAAGAATTAATAGTACAATTTTTTTAACAAATATCTAATTACATCTCAAATTATTGCACATTAGTTTTCATTCTTAATGGTGTATTAATGAGATATGTAAAAAATGGAATATTCCACAGAGGATTGTTGTACACTCCCACGTGTCCCCATTCATATTTATGTACGTACGGCACATATCCAGACTCCGAACTGACAACAATGTTTACTAATAAATCTAGATTAGAAAAATCCGATAATACCCGAATCTGGATTCAAAGCCAAAATTTTTCTTTCAGCTTTGACGCTTACAACCGCTCGTCCAACAGAGCAATAAAGAAAAAACTGTTTAATACAACGCAGTTAACCTTGACGAAGTTGAGCTTGCAGGAGACGTCGCTCCCGTGGCACGTGATGTGCATGTCGCCGTACTGGTCCACCCAGCGCTGCCCGCCGAACAGGTTGTGCACGCACGTCGTCACCTGCCGCCACCGGCATCATTAACAACAACAACAACAACAACCACCCATGATCGTAACACTACTGGACACGACTCTTATCTACAACGAGAAGAGCCTTCCACAATAAAAAGCAATATTATTGTTTATTATATTTTTACGTGAATATTTGCGGTCTTTTTTAAAAATATTGCGAGTACAAAGTACCTACTTTGACTTAGTTGAATACCATTTGACCAAGTAGTTCACTAGTTTAGTAGTTTCACTAGATGATGAATTTTCATTGGAGAGGCTATTTTCTGGTAATCATAAATTATTCGTCCTTGCAAGTGGTTTAGTCTGGAGGCCACAGGATCCCGCACCTTGTTCCAGCTGTAGTGGTCGCCGGTGGTGAGCAGGCGCACGTGCACGCGGCCCGCCGGCTGGAACTCCATGGACTTGCCCCAGAATTTGGTCTTGATGCGAGCCTCCTGCCAGAAGCACCAGCGCGGCGACTCCGCGTGGCACGCCGATATCGGCGGGTGGTGAGACACCTGCAGTGGCGAAGCATAGGTCACTTAATAAACGGAAAGATTAAACCTGTAGAAATTTAATTCTACTACAACGTTCGACAAATGTTTCACAAACTTTCTGCTGTTGAGCAGATAATCTTGCTGTAACTTAGTTAAACCTGATTGTAAATATATGTAATAAGCGCAATAGTACATCAAATAAGCTACACAATCACTTGCATCGCTGACCTTTGCAAAGCCGGAACTTTTCCTCTTCTCAATTTACGGATATCCAGAAGGAGTTTTGATATTTTAGACCAAAAAAAAGTAAGACGTATCCCCACCTGCTCGGCTATGAAGCGGAAGCCGCGGTCGCCGCGCACGCACTCGTAGGTCTCGGCCAGCAGCGGGTTGAAGGGCTTGGAGGCGGCGCGGTGCGCGGCCGCCGCGTACGCGCTCACGGCGAAGGCCGCCACCAGCGCCATGCGCTCGGCGCCCTCCGCGCACGCCGCCGCCGCGTCCAGCAGCTCCGAGTACTCCAGCTCCTCGCACAGCCGCTGCGACACGTCACTTTAGTGGTGGATTTGTGGGAATGTGCTGCTGTTTTAAAAACCTTGAAGTAAGCGGGAAAATAATAGTCTTTTGCTAAGATATCAGTTACTATTAAACGAAAAGATGAAAGTCCGCACATTCGATCAGAATTCGATATTGGCCGATGGGGCGGGTAGAAGTTTTCGAAACCGTATAGAGAGATGAGCGTAGGACTTCCGTTAGGTGTGTCCGACCGGTGTGGAAGCGAGCGGGGGGCACCTGCAGCATGTTGAGCGGCTCGTTGATGGTGACGGGCATGGAGATCTGGCTGAGGTCCTTGCCGATGTTCTTGTAGAGCAGGTTCCACAGACTGGGCCCGCCGGGCGTGGGGCGCGGCGCGGGCAGGCGCGCGCGCCGCGCCCAGCCCGCGCCGCGCGCGCGCCCCGCCGCCTCGCCCGCCGCGCCCTCGGCCGCCACGCCTGCCCACGGACCCCACGTTACACATGCCACTCGAGCGTCCGGGATGCATCCTCCACCTAATCAAGTCTAAGTCGATTCCCAGCGATTATACAAAACCATTTATTTTCCCAAAGTACCCAGTCAAAGAAATAAATTTGAGAACCTCTGTTTTAATCAAAATGTAATTTGATAGTGCGTCGTCTATTGTTGTAAAATAATAATAATCCATTTTTGTGTCGACTGTAATTGTGTAATTTAAAATTTAATCAAGTTCAATTTTAAATTCAGTCTGTTTAACTTTGAAATTTCCTCGCTAGCTCTGCTCAATAATTTGAATAGCAGAGTACAGACATCTCCCAATTATAAATATCTGCTGTTTCTTATACAATTTCAATACCGGAATACTTTGATTTTAATAATATGAACGATGTAACTGCAACACCACACACCAATCCATATGTGATTTTCAATAATAAAGCTTGCTAAAAGCCCATACATGTTAGGAACGATACCCACTCGCCGCATCCGAGTTGTCGGAGCTGGCCGAGCCCTCCTCGCTGCTCAGGGAGCCCGCTTCGGACGACGAGTCTCCGTCCAGCTCGATCACACCAGCCTATAATATTTCAATCATAAGTTTATTTCTTTATTTGTTCTGTATTTTTAACACTTAGAAATTAGGTAGATTACACAAAAGGCAGACTCAATGCCTAGTAGTATTCTCTACCAGTCAACTAAATATAGTTATCATATAAATTTCTATTTGTAACACATAAAATTGTATAAAATGATTTGATCTTTGTATCACACAAGAAACAAATGAGCAGACACAGCTTCTACTGGTAAGTTAACAATTGATGATTTCTTTAGACCTAGTAGCTAATACAGCACAATAATGTCAATCAAAGTTGTAATTAATACCAATGCAATCTATTGTTCTGTGACTGTGCGTCTGTATTTACCTATCAAACAGAACAATTCATGTCTGGTCACTCCACAATGGTTTACTGTGGTAGAAAGCAGGATGTCGATTAAGTTTAAACAGTTCTTTAGACTAATAAACATAATAATATACTTATATACACATGTAAGTGTATTATGGATATATTACATGTCATTATCTACAATCAATCTCTTTAATAGGCTGGACTTGGTTTTTCCCAAGATTAGCAACTTGGTGTTTTTAACAATTAATTGTTCATCAAACATTATGGCTCCCTTCGTTAAACAAATTTACAACCAATTCATGTAATAATTCTAGAAACCTCTATTAAAAGCATATCTGTCTATTTTGTTCTATTATATAATCCCTTACCTTTATCCATAAGTTATATGAAATATATAAATTATTAAGTTCATATTATACTTAGGTACCATTTTTTTAGCAAATAAGTTAATCTAATATTACTTGGTATACAAACCTAGCTCTATTTGGTTACATATGGCCTTTGACTCACACTATAAAGTTTTTCATTCTTATACTAACTGATCTCACTGTAACTTTTTTCAATCTCTCATACTGTAGTACACATACACCATATTATCATGCCAAGTGGAACAGACAAAACCTGTGAGTGTTTCCTGTGTCTTACTGTTCAGGGATTACAGGGTGGATGTTACATTATTATGTTAATTGTGTGGTAAAATCACACCACCACAACTGGACTCTTGCCTTCTATTCATGGCTTACTTTAGCTTGGCGCAACCCATTTATTAGCTGTGTCGTTTCCCATTTAGGCACAGGTGTCTTTTTGAAATACAGGAACACCTGGGTCATAGAGCACCATGCCCCTTCCAACTTTTCATTAATTCTGTCCCCTTCAACACACTTTAATGAGTATCACCTAATGATGAAGACAAGTCGCTAGCTTGATTTCCATATTATTGAACTGAAAACTACTGGACGCCATGGAACTAATAAATTTTAATGCATACTATATAAGTAACAATGTTATGTCTTTTGGAAATGTCTGAATGGTTTTACTCATGGAAAATCGTGAGCGATTATTGTAGTGTCTAATATACAACATTAATCGGAGTAATAACTCAAGGGGAGAATAACACAGGGCCGACAAAGACACACAACTGGGTTTTGGGGTCTATCCATAAAATATTGCATAGTTTATACATCCCTTTTCTTCCTTTATCACTTCCTCGCTTTGTATTAATAATAAAACTAACAGCGAGCAGACTTGACGTCAACCTGGAGTGATGGGGATAATTATTGTGAGGCAAGAGCAAATTCATTAATCATTTAAGAACTATATTAACTTTACTATGATATGTCACTATAAAACAATTAATACATAATACACAATAATATAAGGATCTATTCCAGGACCCTGCTCATAAATACATTTTTCACATTCAAAAGTGTTTGAATGAAGATCAAACATTTCGGGGTCTAAAAAATATTAACAAAATCATGCTGTCAGATAACAAAAAAATGTTAGGTACTTCCCCTTCCTTCGGTTATGTGATAAGGTATTTTATGGATGGCCCCGCAACTATTCAGAGACAACAGTGGTATGTCTCTTATGACATTCTCTATATACCTTCAACTGAACTAGAATACCTCGTCAGTGTCCACGATCTCTATTATCTGAATCTCTTCCTCTACTGGCTCCTGGTTTGGAATTACATCCATATCATTATGTAAGCAATCATTATTATTAGAAGACATTAGTATATAGTGGGATGTAAACATAATTTTTGGAACGTCGAAGTGTACTACCTTCCTCTACCAATTTCTTCGAGGATCGCGTGACGGATGTTACGTTATCAGCAGACGTAAACTCTTGGAATAATGGTCGTGCTACCTGTTTTTTGAAATCACCTGTATCATTGAAAAACAGGTTAACGGGGGCCACCTGATGGTAACTGGCCACTGTTGTCTGTGAACTTTTGTAGCAGCAGCGGCGTCCCCGAAGCTTGTTAGCGCTGAAGGTGTCTATTACCCAATCTCTTTGAAGATTCATCGTGATGACTGGTGTAAGGTCCATTATGGACTTTGGACAAAGTGTTTTATAATTGTTCAGTGATAGAGTGCGCTTACTTCATCGGCGTCAATTATCTCCGCCGGCTTCAGGTCCTCGTCCTCGTGCTCTTCTGCGTCGAAGAACTCCGAAGCGGACACGCACGACGAGCTATAGCTAAGCGATTGCTGGAACTGGCGGTTCTGGAATGTGTCGTGTCTCAATTAAGAAATGTAAAAAAACTGTTGCCAATTTTGTCATGGTTGTCATCGAATGTTCCAGAAGGGGCTCGATGAAGGTGTTTACAAGTTTTTCAAATATATACGACAATGACTTTTGTTCGACTTTGGTGTGAGCAGGTATTAGGGTAGCGTGTGGAGTGTGCCAACCTGCACTCGAGCACCGTGACTGCGTATGGTGTTCAACCTTCCACTGTGGGAAGAGGCCCGTGTCCAACATTGGAACTAGAAAGGAGGAAAGGCGTTAGGCGCATAGAGGTGCGACTGACCAGGTCGGGGGCGCGGCCCGCGGCGGACAGCTCGGCCAGGTCGGACGCGTCGTGGATGCGCGCCAGCCGCGCGCGCAGCTCTGCGCGGAACACTTCGCGCGTCATTATACACGGACTAGCGCAGCCGACGCGCACGCGCACGCGCGCACGCGCACGCGCACGCCATATACACACACATGCATACTACCGATTATAGACATAGAAATAATTGACAATGAGATTAGATTTGTTTCGCTGATTTAACATTTAACAAGCTATTTGCTAACATTGTTTCTAGTATTACTAAGAATGTTAGGTCTGTAGATTTAGAGGTATTTTCCATTAGTTGCTCTCTGCGTATCCCGTAAGTGACCGGTGGTGATAATACATTAATAATAAATTCATTATATCATACAAGGCGATACTCACCCGAATTTTGTTGTAGCGCGGTGGTGAGGTTAGTTCTGAGAGTGGTCACCACGGAGCCGCCGGGCGTGGCGCTGGCGTCGGCCGCCTCCATCGCCGCGCGGAGACGACCGCGCTCACATACCTTCACGAAAATTAACGTAAAAAGGATTTTTGTAAGACTTAGCCTTTTCCTAATTTTAATAACTAAATCCGAACTAACAAACTCCGGCTCAGCGTTTAAGTTCGGTAACCCTTGGACCATCGAACCAGTATATTTATTGGATTTGAATCGAATGAAGTTGTAATCCTAGTTTTTCCCAAACTCATATTGGCCATTATATAAATTTATATTTTAAATTATTTATGTACGAACCAAAGTGGAAACGATAGTCTTCAAACTGCCGACCAGGTCTTTGGCCAGCACAGTGAAATCCTCCCTCAGCTGGTGGTCGGGAGTCAGGCTGGTGAGGGACGTGGGCCCGACGGCGTTCAGGGCCTCCGCTCCTGGCAGGGATTGGGGCCGAGCGGCGGCGCAAGCTGGAATGACAGGTTTCGTGGGTTCATTCGCTTAACCCTGCGATATGCACAGAGATTGCTCCATATTTGCTCAATTTTCAACGCTTAAAGACTGGAAGCAGTCTGTAAAATTGTTGCTTATCGTATAAGTGAGTCGATATGCAGTTATTGTATTTGTTTCTGTGTGTGTACCGTTGTGGAGTATAGGTTGTGACATTAAAAGTAAGGCAGTCAGCTCATAAGTCTGCATATTTTAAAGATTGTAATGTAAGAAACGGTTGCCAAATGTGAACTTTAAAACAAAAAACAAAAAGTTTCTTAAGTTAGTTGTTTCTTTTTTTTTAAAATTGTATTTGTGTATATGTTTACAGTTTTAAAAAATATTTGCGTTTAAAACGGAATGAATTGTTCAGGTCTTCACATATAATAGTCTGTAATTTTTCTTTATTGTTCTTACTTTTCATATTAATGCAGTTGTTTTTTTAAATCGATGATACTACATAAATGGTGAGTACAAATATATAATGAAATTGTATAAAATGTTAATAAATGGTGGTCCTGAAAAAAATATTAGTAATTTTCAAGTATCTCTTTTAACGCAAAATGAGACCTAACATTCTATAAAATATACAGGGTGCTCCAAGTAATTGCTGCAATATTCTATAGCATTAAAGCGCTTACGATGGTTACCCTAGAAGCGTAGTCGAGTGTTATAATATTTTATCATAAATTTTAAGTCATGCAAAATAATCTCATCTGCTTAGCGGTAACATGTATAACTCGCAGCAGTTAACCTCGCTATGACGACGTATAGCGAGGTACTGACGCATCGAAGGCGAGAGCGGCAGGCGTTGGGAGGCGGAGTCAGACGACGGGGGGGGAGCCATTTCCTCGCAAGTGCCAAGTTAATTTCCGCGTGTTGTAGTACCAAGCGTTCAACTTACATTGCAGTATGTAATATGTAGAATACTGTATATATGTGTGGGCTGAGGGTATATGTTAACATACGATATAAGAACCGTCTAGAGCTATATAAAATAGGAATGTGAAGCCTAAATTTTAATTTTCAAAACCTGATATTTTATCGAAAAATCCATATGTTTATATTCGTAACTGTACACGGATAGTGTATTGCACCTTAATGTACAATGCCGAATAAACTTGTTAGATAAAAAAGAAAACAATGATGACATGCATAGAGAAGGGACTGATGTGACAATGTCGACATATATATACGTGTAAGTTAACATAATGAGGATTGATGATGGAAAGTCATCTTTATTCCATATCGCACAAGATTGTTTTTGTAATATGATTAAAATCTGTTTCGAAAATGGAACTATCAGCTCACAGATGGCCAGTAATAATAAATAGACTGATTGGCTCGATGTCATCTGATTTCGAACTAATCTGTGCCGCGGTGCCAGACAGCTGGTAAGTTTCATACACATTTTGCAAATAAATATTGAAAACTGCACTTATTGTTAGACATAGAAGAAATACGCGTGGCTTATCATTCAAATATTTTCACTGAGTAGGAATCGAACCTACAACCTGAAATTCAAAAGTCCACTGTGAAAACAGTCCACAGTTGGACATAAACCTGTCCAACATTACGCACAGACACTCATTAACAATTGAACAATCGAGTTACCAACACATCTATGGTCAGAATCACCAACGACTCACCATCAGCCCGCTCCCTACATTTCCTCAACTCCTCAAATATGTACAAACACAATAGTTTCCCAATGCGCAATATAACTCCACCGCTGTCGCTTGACATGGTGGACACTTCCACTAAATGTTTGTATATAAATTATTATTATTATAAGTGTACATTTTGTATTTTTTATTCAAAAACAAAAGACAAAACCACGAACGTACACGCACGCACGCACTTTCAACGTACACAGTTAAGTAAAATCACGCAATAACACAAGTTAACTTCTTCATTCCACTCCCTATAATTTCTTCTTACACTAAATATAACTAACATTTCTATCGAAATCTTAATGTTGCACTGAATCTATGTACTTATTTCGAACACGTCATCTTATTTTTTTTGTGTAGTAAAAATTATTTAAGCGAATGTAATCTTTAACACCGGGAAATAGAGTCTATTATGAATTTTATTACTATGTGCGAGTAATGTACATATATTCATGGGATTATCTTCAGATCACTCTTATCACACAGATAGAGCAATCTGTATTACTTCTTAAATGTAAGACAAGGTCACCTGTATCGAGTCAAGCTATTTAGAACCTTACGATGTACAGAAATAAGTTTAGTTTGCAGTTGTTTTTGGGTGCGCTGGGTGTTTATTGTGTAGATTTATATTCGGAATTTATTTTAAATAAAAAAACATTCGTAATAAAAATAATATTTATATGGTTCTTTATCCCTTGATTCACCCGCTTCGGGATTCAATTTAAAAACTATTTTAAGCACGTGTATTTTTTGCAAAAACTAAGCTCAATATCCGTATCCAATTCCATCAGAAACGGTTCAGTTTTTCTATGGTGAAACTTAATACACGACATATAGAAAGACGATAACTATTTTCACGTTTATAATATTTATATATTGATATAATTATGTACTATGACGAGCTATAGTGTTCTTTCAAGATTAAATTTTAAATACGTCTCTATTTCTTCAAATCACGGAATAGAATGTGACACAATATATATGAAAAAATAAAATAAAATCACAAAACCAATATAACACGTACATATATTGAAAAGAGCCGGTGTGGTCAGTGTGCGTTCATGATACAAGCGGTATTATTTACAACGTGCAACGTGCGCCCACTCGCCCACCGGTGGACCTGCTTGAGGTCGAGCAACAAAGCGCTGACTCTGTGCGGCCTTGTGTGTGTGCGTGTGCGTGCGTGCGTGCGTGCGTGCGTGCGTGTGTGTGTGTGTGTGTGTGTGTGTGTGTGTGTGTGTGTGTGTGATATTACGATGTCGCTTTGGGACACGCGACGACACTGTCAGATTTATGTCCAACACACGTCTCCGTCCCCTCGCTGGGCGGCAAAGACCAATGTCGTATAGGACGAAGTCCTATACAAATTTGGGTACAATAAAATACTGTAAAGTATTGCATTTCTGATGACGGTTGCAAGAGGGTTGATTTTATTTTTTACAAAATGTTTGCAATTGAACAAACGGTGTAATCGCGTTTCGCATGAGAGGAGGGTGGGTGACTGAAATAAAAAAATAAAAATAAAAAAGAAACTGTCTTACGAACTAAAGTAGAGGCCAGAAATGTTGAAAGAAACGCTGGAAGACAACGAGAAAAGAGTAACATTAGATTCTGTAGCTGGATTAAAAATCTCAATGCTTTATTAAAATTAAACTTCAAACGTATTCATGCTTAACATCACTCACAGATTAATGAATGAGCTCTGATCAAATTTGTTATATGATTTAGCACATACTATAATTATTATTTAAGGCGATGTTAAAAATATTTTTTTTGCCGATGGTATAGCTTAGTAAGGTGCGTCAAGTGAGATTCGAGCGCCATCTTGGATGTCAATGTTCAACAAAATGGCGGACGAGGGCATGCCGAAACTTACCGATCTCGTAGAATCCTTGAGGAGACATGATCCCAATGTTTCAAAACAATATTGTTATTAAACTTTAAAAAAATATATAAAATGCTATATTGAAACTACATACTATATTGTATATAACAAACGTACAACAAAGATTCTATTGAAAAATACTACATAAAACACAGACAGCTGTATTTTCATGTTAGTGATATTAAATCTATTGTGCGCACAACATATTTCAAAACGTAATCGAAATTGTAACTATTTAACACACAACATAAAAATGTACGACAAAATACTTTTGTAACTTATATCTGTATACGATCTCGAATAGGACCAGTCAATATGACAGATTAAGCATAAT
>DWDU01000192.1:0-21859 GCA_018245575.1 Jemadia suekentonmiller | reverse complement strand
GCTGTTTTATCGGGATGTAGTGCTTGGTAAGTCGTGTAAACTTTAATATGGATAAAGGATTCCTTGGTGAAGTGTGTTTCACAGATAAGAAACATCAATATTTTCTATGTTTAGGACTACCTCTAGCTCATTTCGATGGTGTAAGAGTCCATTTGCATTCCATGACATAATTTTTAATGATTTAGTGGTTTTTGTTGTTTTAGGGCTGCAGTTTTGGTGCTATTTTCAAGTTTCTTTAACCTGTCTTCAAACGAAGTTAAGAGACTTAATATAGTGTTTAACTTATCGTCAACATTAGGTTGCTGCCTAGGTTGAGAGCGTGGGTGAGCTCCTTTTTCTATTTGTTCAAAATATACATTTTTTTATAACTTGTCAAGTTGTGTTTGGACCTTTCACTTGATCTGCGTTAGAGACCTGAGTTGTGGGCGATGTTACGTTTTTCTAAGTGATTTTGTTTTTGATTGGTTGTAGTTCCTTGGCTTCAACACACCCTCTATGCAGCAGCTCTCAGCCTCTATAGCAGGATGTGGTTTTCCGATGTGAATACATTTGGGTTTTGCTTCTGTTGGTTTCTTACAGTCCAGAATTAAATGTTTGCCCGTGCATTTAACACACTTGGGTTCTTTGGAACAATATTTCTGGGTGTGTCCATAAGCTTGACACCTTTTGCATTGCGGTATTAACTTTGAAGTTTTTATTGGTTGTATATCTACTTTACAACCTAATTTAACCTTAATTCCGCAGACTTTTTTGATATCTTTGTCCTTGTGAAAAGATAACATGAACATATTTAGTGGCTCCTTGGTTCTCCACCTCAATTTATTCACTGCCTCTTGAATTTGATAGCCCTTGGATGTTAGTTCTTGTACTATCCTTTTTGGTATGCATGAAGAGTGAAGATTCTTTGCCGTCACTTCTATCGGTTTATCTTGTTTGTTTTCACACCAGTACCAGTGGTAATTATTTTGTAATAAAAGCTTTATGATCGCTCTATATGAATCTTCATTATTGGCATTAATTTTTACCTTATTTTCATTCATCATTTTGGCAATTAAAGTATCTGAAGTAAGATTTTTTACCAGAATATCATAGAACTCTTCCTGGTAGTTTTTAATGGTTTCAACAATTACAGGATGAGGTGGTATCTTTTTGATGTGTTTTTGTTTAGATACATCTTTAGGGGCTATTGCGTCTTGTACAGGTGAGTTTAATGGTGTATTTAGTTTGAGGTTTTTCCTCCTCTTTTGACGTACCCACTTAATTACCTTGACTAATTCCTCTTCGTCTGTCTCGATCAGAAGACTTCTCTGTATGCTTTTGATTTCTGTTTAAATGTTCCTGCTGCTCACGCTGGAGTTGTATTAGCTGTCCCTGAAGAACTTTAACTTGGCTTTTTAAATTGTCAACCAAGCATTGAAGTTTTTCTCCTTGAGCTCTTTTTTCTGTATAATGTTTGTATAACAGATGTTCTGTTTCTGTTTTTAATTTAATTGGGCTAGACGAAGCCATAATTATTAGGAATAACATCGCCTTAACAGTTATTTAAACATTAGAATAGCTAGCTGTGTTGCACTATTGATAACTGGGTCATCGCGGCGGTTGCGCGCAGGCGGCCGTGACGGCGTTGACGTTGCGTAAGCGCTTTACACGAGCGATATTTGCGCTGAGACGCGACTGTTCACGACAGAAATCAATCGATAACTGAAAGAAATTATATTAATAACTTATTATTTTACAAGTTTTGTTTGTAATCGACTGTTTCTAATTTAAATATCAACACAAATAAAAATGCAGTAAAGTTTGGAGTTCGAATATCTGACTGTACTAACTTATGTATGCTCTGTGATACATAAGGAAAACGTTGCAAGGAGTTTTACATGCGTTAGAGCTCTTTTTAATTTTTTGCAAAGAAAATGTGAGATATGTCAATTAGAAATTGGTCGATCTATTACACGCGTGATCGTGTAAAGATGCTGATCTCAATATTTCTCATTATGATCTGGTAAACAGTGAAGTTTATATAATTATGGTACTGGTATTTAATCATTACTTAAAAAAATAATTACAACTTATGATATTTTAATTTTTAGGATGAAAATGGAGAATTTGCTGAAATGCGAACAGGTTCTGATCAACTTGTATGCGAAAGTTGAACAGGTGTGGTTTTTTTTTACATTATCTAAGTAATATTTATAGCACTTGTGTATATATTACTATATAATTATTTTTCTACTTTTCATTTTTAGCGGGACTCATTGTCAGATACCAACAAAGAAACAACAGAGCCAAGCCAAAAGGTCAAGAGTGATTTAAATCTTGTTAGAAACAAATTAAAATCAGTTGCTTCAAAACTTCACGGTGAAGTCCCGGAAACTTTGCCCGAAATCGCAAGACCGATAAATATTGAAGTGGATTGTTCACCAGGAAGCAAGGAGCCGGCTTTATTTCAAAGAAGACCCAATAAAGCTTCAATTCCACCATCTTCTCAGTCTCCAAACAAGCGTAGTGACGATAGCTCGTCAATAAATAAACGTCAATACACCCGTATATTGATGTCTCCAGAACCAAAGAGTGCTGAATGGTCAGCGAATGAAGACACCGATAAAGAAAAACCACTATTTAGCCGACGGTCGCCTAGAAGATCACCACGAAGATATTCGCCGTCCTATAAAAGGGAAAGAAAAAAGTCTTCCAAACAACGATCAAAATCTAGCCACCAAACTAAAGACAAACTAAATATTACGTTAAATGTGCCAGAAGAAAGCATAAATTCTTTGAACACCAAAGATATTTTGTCTAGGATTATTAATTGCAGTGACAATGATGTGGATATTGATACATTACGTGGACTAAGATCTCAAATACTGGGTGAATTGAAGCAGACTGGGGCTAAAGATGACATATCTGATTTGATTCTCAAATCGTATAAAAAGAAAGGAAAACAATCTAAAAAAACAGATGAGGTAGAAGAAGGTGAAATATCAGACAGTGAAAGTGAAGCTATCGAAAACATCTATGGAAGTCTCGTTGTAGTTAATAAAGATAAAGAAAGTTCAAGTAGTAGTAAGATAACGCCTGATAGGCAACAACCACGTAAAATACAGATTTGTCTTGTTATCAATTCTGATAAAGAAAATGACAAGAAATCGAGCGGCCAAAAATTGGATACCACAATCGATGATGCTGAGTTCGAAGCATATACGGATGAAAAGTCACCTAATGTAAGCGAAATATCAGAAAAAGTGGATATTAAAAACACCGAAGTAAAAACGAAAACCGGTAGAAATGGAAAAGACAAAAATAAACACGAAAAAAACAATTATGAACAAGAAAATAAAAAATATGAACAAAATAAGAATAAAAGTCTGTCAAAGACAGACGAAAGGGGGAAACCTGATGAACCTAAAGCTAATAGCAGCCAAAATACAAATAACGAAGTTCATAATTCGTCTTACGAAAAATCTGAATCTGTTACAAATGAATGTCGTCAAGCCAATTTTTATCAACCTATTGAAGAAGAAAAGAGCAAGCGTAAAGAATTATTTATAAAAGAAGTACCTAGCGTACGTACCCAGTCTACTGAAGAGAATGTTGATGATAGTAGTGTGAATGTTACTAAGACTATAGAAACAGCAAAAACTATTCAGACCACGAATTCAAGTGTCAAAAAGGATTTGAAGGAAAACGTTGTGTCAGAAATAGACATCTTACAGGCATTGAAGAAAGAAATTTTGGGTGAAACTGTAACAGTACCGGTTTCTAAAGCAATGACGCCGCCATTACATCTACCGAAAGTAACGAAAGTTACCAGTGCATTAGAAATGTCAAAAAAACGTATCTCAATAGAAAATTACAAACAAAAATCCGTTCCTACCGTAAAACATACACTTTATACAGCTGAGAAATACCAGGTAACATCTAAGGATGATAATTCTAAGAAGCAAAGTCTGAAGCTTACTGAAAAGGAATGCGAAAGATTTAACGTTCCGTCTTCTTTACCATCTGGTGATAGTTCCGACGATGAAGAAACGTCAATTATTTCTGTCGATGAAATTTATAGAAATTTAGCTCCAAAGTCACCCGATCATGAAGACTTTGCTGATACGGGGATAAAACCTCCTGTTATTATTCCAAGTGATCCCGTTACGAAAGTGGTAACGATCTCGAAGGGTGATATTGATATGCGAACGGTAATGCCCACTGGATCTCCTGTTGCATTTGGTGGTTTTAGTAAAATTATGTCATCTCCTTTAGTGAGTAATGAGAATGTTGTTGATCAATCAAATTGTGAGAAAGGCAATAATAATGAAAAGATTAGAAACTCTGTGTCAGACCTTCGAGTGAGAAAAGAAACCAATCAGTGTACAGTTGTGAATAGTCCTAATTCTTACTTAAAGAACTCTGAGCGCCCACCGAGACCTGGAGTAAACTACCAGACCATTGCTCCTAACATGTCGCCAAATATAGCAAAGAACATACCCCCGCTTATGTCACTGAATGTAGGTTCATGTATGACACCAAATTTAAGTCCTACTATAGCGCCGAGTATAAATCCAATGATGACACCCATATTGAATCCAAATATGGCACTATCTTTGAATAACGGTAATATGCCGCCTAATTTACCGCCGGGTTTGAATCCTAATATGACGCCAAGTAGAAATCCGGGGATAATACCGGGTGTGAATCCAATGATGACCCCAATTCTGACACCAAACGCAAGATCTTACGAAATGACCCCACGTCAAAACTTTGATAATGATGATTATGTCAACCAAAAACATGTTTATGCTCCAATATTCCCTACGTTTGAACCACGTGAATCCCAAGAAAATGACATACATAGTAAACAGTTTTCTAATGATTCAGTATGGGATGATCGAAACACTCGCAGTTTGCAAAGAGACATGGATTATCAAAGACTTAGAAATGACAGATATCAAAGAGACGGGTATAATAGAATGGATAGTCCACAAATACGAATGGACTGTCCAGCAACGCCAAACCCTTCGTTTGGTAGAATGGATACACCCATGACGCCAGTTCATTCTTTCGGTAGATCAGACTGTCCAATGACACCGACTCATCCATTTGGCCGACCTGAACCCAATTTGACACCGACTAATGTGTTTGGAAGAAGTGATTATCACAATTCGTCTATTTCTAGCCACAAATATAATAAATCTCAAGATCCTAGATTTAAACGAGGGTCTGACTATGATAACTATCTTGGTCGGAGTGATGACAGAAATCTTGTGTATTATAAAAAAAACCGTTCATCTGACAATATTTATAAATACCGGAGAGGTGGTCAAAATGTGTCAGGTCGGGAACCTAGTGTCGGACGTTCGCTATCTAGGGAGTGCGATACTGATAGATCGTGGAAAAATGATTTTCGGTACCAAAAAGAAAGATCTAAAGGTTTTGATGACTCCAATAAAAGGAGGAATTATCGGGCACGAAGTATAGGACGAATGAATTCATCTGAAGATAGTTATTCATCACCAGTTGAAAGTGGCAGAAGATTTGCTAGAGAAGGCTCAAAAGATAAATCTATATCTGTAGTATCGCATACAGGTCGCTCGTTTAATATTGACACGAGTTTTAATAGGACATTTCAAGATAGAAAATCGTCTTCGCTTAATATGTCATTCGATGTTCGAAGACAACGTGCTGCTAGTGTTGGACGTTCTTTAAGCGAATATCCACGTGAGGATATTAAGCGACCTCCTACTACAAATACCAGATTTAAGTTAGATCGTAGAAGTCCAGATCGCAGAAATAATTTAAATTTTAGGCGAGCATGTAGTGTTGGAAGAGAACTCAAGGATTATAACTTAGATAGAAATTTTAAAGACGTAAAAGCAGATTTACGATCTTGCAAATTTGAAAGTTATGAAAAGAAACTACACGATGAAAAAAGCAAAAATCGAGTTGGAAATACGAATATAAAGTCTAGACCAACTGAACCAAATAGTAATCGAGAATCACGTAATAAATTACTACATTGTGATGCGATAGTTGATCGAAAAAAAGACGATTCATCCAGGTATTCTCCAAAGAAAAATTTCCGTGACCCCAGAGTGCGACGGGAAATAAATGACGAAAGTATTAAGAAAGGTAAATATAAAGTTAAAGATCTAGCTAATTCAAGTGATAAAACTTACGGTATAGTATATTCGAACGATAATATAGCTAAAGGGACGATCTTAGCATCGGCAGCTGGTGTTAAAAACTTCAAAATACCGAAAATAAAGCGTCCAGTTCAGGAAAACGAAGAACTGAATATTAACAAATCTGATAAAAGTAAAGTGGAAATATTTTCTAAAAAGGATATAAAAGTAATTGAAGTGGAGAATGTGAAAGTAACAAAAATTGAAAATAAGGATATAAACTTAGAGAAAAGTGAGACAAATAAATCTACAAATATTGAAAAAGTTAGGTCTAGTGTAAAGTTGGAAAAAACGAAATCGCAAAATGTTTCTATGTTAAATAAAAATGAAGATAATGAGAGTAGTCAGCAGGAAGATAAACTTATGAATATTGACAAAAATCGGGCTACTGTGCCATCGGAAAGATCGAAATTACAGGTCGCTTCTACGTCAATTAAAAATGAAGATAATGATGATAGTCAAGAGGATGATTCAGACCGTGTGAATTCAATATCTGAAGTTTGTGAAAGGCGAATTACAAGATCAGCAAAAAAAGTTTTAATTCATTCAAGAATATGTAATAAGGGGAGACCGGTACACAGATTACGAAGAATAAGAAAGCCTCTATTATACGACTCCGATTCCGATTCAGATTCAAAAAATGATATAAAAAATATGGAAAAAATTAAGAAAAATAACGTAGAAAACACAAAATTCGACATAACTACAGAGAAACAGAATAAAGATGTAGAAGTTAATGAAATCACAGTCAAGAAAAATACTTTTGAGGCCAAAAAAGAAGAAAACGCAGGAAGTCCTAAAGCTTTCAATATTTCTCAGGAAAAAAATAAAATTGTTAACAATCCAGAACTGAAGCCTGCACCAGCCTTTAAAAATGTGTTGTGTGATGAACAAAGTGATTCATTAGACATTAACTTCGGAGATATGTTTTCCGATAATATCGCATCCGGATCTGTGCTTGACAATATTAATGCTCTGATAGCGGATTTAGATAATGGAATAGAAGCACCTAAGATTAATGACATTAATGACAAATTCATAAAGAATATAGTGGGGAGTATTTCTTCCAATGATTCTCCAATTCCAATAGAAGTAAACGAGCGTGATTTTGCATCTGATATAATGATTGGTGAAAAACTTGGTTTTAACGATGTTAGTCAAGATTGTGAAGAAATTACTGGCAATAAAAATGAGAAAACCGAAACCGTACAAGATTCAGACAACAGAAATGATGTTGAAAATGCTAATGAACTTATGCAACTAGAAGGTAAGTTAGATGTTCGAAGTGAAGCTATGAAACAGAAAAGTGATCCTCTTGAGGTATTACCCACAACGTTTACTGAAAATAGTCAGGAGCCTGACATGCTAGTAACATCTGATGAAATTACCAGAGAATTCCGTGAAATTTTAAATACTTTTAATAACGACGCTATTGTATCTACAACAGCAATTGATGGTAAAGCAGACGAGGTTCTAAAAGAATTACAAGTTACTAGGGCAGACAAAGATTCGACGGGTTACTTTGTACCGGACAGTACCATACATTCAAATGAAGCAAACATAAATGACAGTAAAGATTTGCAACGCAATATTCCTGACAGTACAAACGAATCTGTTGATATGAATAGCGATATTACTTCTACCCATAATCTTGCCGATATGATGTCTAAAGAACAATCTGTTGCAACTTCATCCTGTGGCGATACTTTGCCTCGCATTGATTCTATTGGTAAATTATTATCCATTTTGGAGGACAGAAATAAAGTTAAGGAATTAATTACGTCGCTTGGTAAAGATTCTATTGAAAATGAAAAACTAAAGAAAAAACTAGAAAAACTTAGTGAAATTGTTTTAGATGACAAAGATGAGACAGATAACACGCAAAAAGATGTTATGAAACATGGAACTGAAAATGTCATTCCTCTGAATGAAGTCAAGGAAAAAAACGAGAATAGTTGTGCCACATCTGAGCAGACAAGCAACAAAAATCAATTAGATTTTATAAATGAAGAACCTGACAAGAACTGGAATGAAATAAGCATTAAAAAGGGTACAGGGCAAGAACCACCTACTGTCGACATAGCCATAAACAGCGAAAACAATAAAACAGAGAATGATGTACAGTGCGAATATATTGCAAATAAACAATGTGCTGAAAATGAAAAACAAATTGTGGAAGACACGCAACAAGACCTGCAAGAAAATGGTAATAATGAATTCGCAGAAAGTGTTGATGCTGAAATGAATGTGGTAGAAAATGCAAACGAAGTTATTCAAAACATTGAAGCCAGCTCGGTTCAAAAGATAACGGAAGAACTAGTACACATTAACAAAGAAAGTTTGCTTACAGAATTGCCATCTGATCCAATAAAACCCGAAAAGAAATATGTCAAAAAATCAAAAATTACTAAAAAAGGAAGATCTAGACTTGCCAAAAAATTACTCCAACAAAATAAAGAGAAACGTTTGACGCGGTCGGAAGCTGTAAATGTTCAGTCAAAACCTCCAGTTCCTAAGAAACCTTCAAGAGAATTACTGAAATTACATGAAGATATTCGGGAAATGTCTATATGTCAGGACATCCTTAATGCAACTAGTATAAGGAGGTGTCGTTTAGCTAAAATGGTAGATGAGAAAAGTTCCAAATTAGAACCACAGTCAAGTGAAGCAGAGCCAATAGTGGTATTGGAAAAGATGACAGGTAGAGATGTGTCCGATGAAACTACAAATATAGTCGAAAGGACAAATAATAAAAGGACAGCTAAAGTCAAATCTAATGTTCTGAAAGAAGAACTTATAGAATCTAAAAATATAGAGAAAACGAAATACAAACCGGGTCCTAAATCTAAGAGTCACAAACAAGAAGACGATCCAGATGATTTTGAAACAGAATCTGTAACGGACAATAAACATAAAAATACCGACTCATATAGTGACTCGGGGGATTCACTAAAGAGTTTCGGAAGTTCGGAATTGCTAGTTGACTTAAAAAAAAAGGTAAAACGTAAAAAACGCACTTGGAAGATGGGGGTAATAAAGACAAAAACACCTAAGAAAAAGAAAGAATTAAAAAATGCTGAATCTACTATACCCGATGATTCTACTCAAGAACCTACAGCTACTGATGAAAATAAGATTCTGACCGTCAAAATACCAAATCTTAATTGCTTTACTGATAAAATGTATTGTTTTAATAAAAATATAAATGTTTATTCCTGCTGTCTTTGCGAATACACTGGTAACGATATAGTCATTCACTACAAAAAGCAACATCCTCATTCAGAAATTCCTTTATCTAGGATAAATCCAGAAACAGCTGAAGAGGCTATAAAACAATGTGAAGATATGAACTTACAAGCAGTTAGTAAATTGAAAACTAAAAAGTACGTTTGTCGATTTTGCTTCAAAGAGTTTACGAAGACTAATACAGCATTAGAAACGTTCTTTTGGCATGTTGTTAGTGAGCATACAGGAGAATATAAACAAGCTTGTTCAGAATGCGTCAATATAAGTGGGTGTCCGTTTAATTTAGACATACCACCGCCACCTAGAAATCTTTACGGACAACTAATTGGATACATATGTGGAAGATGTAATTTTACTCAAGTATCGCTGGAGAATCTTAAAACACACGTGATAATTCGCCATGATGATCAACAGACAGAAGTGTTCTCTATAAATTTAGCCGAGATTCCCAGGAAAATTCTACAATCTTTTTTAGCAAAATTAAAAGAAACTCCTATTGAGACTCCGCGAGTGTTACGCAGTACGCGCTCTAATCAAAATCTAACGGATCTCAATGATGACCGGAGTGATATCAATATTAGCGTAGCTGCTCATGATAATTCAATTGGTGATAAAAAGTCGTTTTCTACATCCAAAACAACTAGTAAGAATAAAATTCAATCGAAATTTGTTTTTGAGAATGATGACATGAGTGACACGTCCAGTTATTCGAAAAACGATGAAATTATCAAAGCCGGTATCAAATTAGAACGCGAGGATGACAGCCAAGACTCCCATTGTGATGACGTTTTAGATAATTTTACTGAAGGATCTTCCGAGCACGTCGAAAAACCACAAGATCCAGCAAAAACCACCGTTTCTAACGATGTGTTTGACTATCCTCATTTTAAAATCCAATCGAATGAGTCCGGTATAAAAGAGTATATATGTTGTATTAACGGGGTTGATAATCATTACAGGACCACTTTGCTTATTTCATTAAAGAAACATGTGCAAATGAAACATTCTGAAAATTGGGATGGGTATTGTTTTATTTGTAAAGTAATTGTTACGAGTCAGGGAAAACATACGTTCAAAGATTGTTTACAACACTTTCTTGATAAGCACATGGACAACTTTCCTATTATAACAAATGTTGACGAATCAACAATAAATAAAACTGTCAAAATAGAAACTTCGACACCCGTTAAAGATGCGCCTAGACCCACGCCTTATATTAATGTGCGTCCGCTGTTTGAGCTAATTTCTCCAGCAGAATCGACTCAAACATCGGAAAACAGTTCAGCGCTGCCAAAAATACACAGCGTAGTAAGTCTCGGTGCTGAAGAAGATGGAAATCAATCGTACAAATACGAAGAAGCGCAAGCCGAGGTTATGTCTAAAAAACATCGCGTCGTATTGGAGACGATGTTGTGGGCTGAAAAATTGATACAAGTTTTCAAATGCGCTGGACGCTTTTGTTCATACACCACGGACAACGTGGAGGAAGCTTTGGTCCACGCCTCTACTCACCAAAAGATTGGCGGCGAGAACTCTTTAGCATGTGCTTATTGTGACTTCAATGCAAAAGGAAATGCCATTGACTTGGTGATGCACGTGTTTAAAAAGTACAGTCACTGCGCATATGCGTGCGGCAAATGTTTTTATCGAGCTTCAGCAAGTCAATTGGTCTATGCACATGTGAAAAGAGTTCACACTGATTTGAATGCGGATGAAGTGAATGTCTTGAATACGGCCACAGCAGCACAGGACACTACGAAAGACGACATACTGCCTCGCGATCAAGCCGTGTTGTACTACGCTTGTAAAAACAGTAAGTTTTGAATTGTCGATATTTTTTTTTAAATACCAATTGCTAAGTAATTTACACGACAGTACAGCAAACTAGCCTATGTTTTTGGCCTTAGTCTGTAGGTATTTTCTGAAATAGGAAATATTAGTCCATATTAATCCTCATGAGTCAACCCAAAAGTCCTTGGAAGCTACAAATGAAGTGTTTTTGCATGTATACCCCCGGCATCTTAATTTAATTTCGCATTTATTTTCCATATCTTTATAAATAACATTAATATATAGCAAAGCACATTTGTTACACTTTTCTTCATTATCGTTTATATGATTTACAATAAAAACTTGCATGTATAAGTTTTGATACTAATAATAATTGTAATATTTCTAGAAGATGCTGAAAGCGGTGTGGACTGTCAGTTTAAATCTTTCATATTAACGAAATTTCGGGAACATTTGCAAATGAAACACGAAAAAGACGAACAGTTTATGTGTTGTGTAAGTATATGTTAATTAAAATTTATTTAAAGATTTGCAATTGATTGCTTATGTTCTTATTGTATTATTACTTAGCTTGTTTGAGCTTTTAGCACTGAATATGACTCATTTGTAAATTTGTACATATAAACTTTGTAAGTTCTGTTGATTCTAGAGTCAACTTTTCATCTGCTGTACGGAATTTCTTTAGCTTTTTTATGTTTTAGATACGAAAACGATCAAAAACAGTTCAATATCAAAGGATGTCCTGTCATATAAGAAATGCTTTTGGTCGTTCGTGTATGTATATATGAGAGCATATTGCTTTGGTGTGCAGATTTGCGATACGTCCGTGTCATCGCCGAAGCTGTTGTCTCAGCATCTGAAGTCTCACGGCCTGAGGATATACCAATGCTGTCGGTGTTTGTTCGGTGCCGAAAACGAGACCGAACTGTTGGCGCACGCGTCCGAGAAGCACCCCTTGAAACAGCCAAAAGCCTATCTTAGAATAATAACACACAAGGTTTGTATAAAATTCATTGCAATATGCAGTTCATTGCCTTTCTATCGTGTGATTTTGACGGAATGTTATCCGGCATTCTATACAATGCCTAAAAACTTCAGCCAATGTGTAAAATAAACTGTATTTTAGATTGCACGCGTTGTACATTTGGCAATGTAAATGTTATCTTAGTAGTCTATTTTGAACTGGTGAAACGTGGGACTGTATTACACTCCATTGCATACCTCTTGGGGGGTTACAGGCGTAATACTTTATTAAACTGCACTCCGTAAATAAACTAGACAGTGCATACGATGTGTAGGCTATGTATATGAAACACGTATGTGTTTATAAAACATGTATATTGTTCACGCTAATGTTGTAGACGAGAAAAACACATATTGATCATAACACAGCTAAGAATTAACACATACACTATATAATTTTTCAGTTTTTAAAGTTGTTTTATTTATAACAGATAATAACTTATTCTTACAGGGTCCGAAGTCAGAAGTGAGAGTATTGCCTTTGGCGGTTCTCAGTAAGACGACGGTTAAAACTACAGAAGTCACAACATGCACAGTGAAGGAAAATCCCGTGAAACAAGCGGAGAGGTCGATCGATTTGGAGAATCTCATTGGAACCACGATTTCAATGATCGAATCTCCAAATACTACCACGGAAGCAGCTACAGTCGAACCTGCAACCTTAAATACAGATGATACACAATCAGAAAATCGGAAAACTTCCAGCGCCAATGTCTCATTGGACGGAGACAAAAACCATTCAGCCATTGCGAAACTACTAAATAACCAACAGGAAGCTATTAAGCCAGTCATTACAACACTACCAAACAACCAAATAGAAGCTGCTAATCAACTAACGACTGTTATAAAGAGTGAACGAGCGGACCACGTATTAACCGGCGCTGCACAGAAGACATCTAAGCTACCGGCTCCTGCAGAGGACGAAGTGGTTTGCTTGGACAGCGACGACGATAATTCCCGACAAAATGTCATCGATTTGTCTAATGAGCAGAGTCTAGAAGACACTTCTAATTTAGAACCAGATGCCACTAAAGAAGCCCAAGCCATTGAGAAAATTAGCGTCCCGCGAGCACGTCTGTACAAATGCTCCAAATGCCTAAATGTGAACAAAACAGAGTCGATGTTTAAAAGACATCTTTTGATGTGCTATCCTGAAACGAACGAGGTTATCCCGTGCGCGCATTGCTCGTACAGCGCCCACTGGACGGGGATCGTGAATCATTACACCATTAATCATTTAGGGTTATTTAAACGGTATTCCTGTTCGGATTGCGACGGAAAGTTTGTAACTAAGGCGTCCGCAAAGAATCACATGAAACGCATCCATAGCATAAACTCTCCTTTAATAAATGATGTGAATTCTACGCAGGGCCTTACTCAGTGTATAATTGATTTATTAGCGCCAACCGAACGGCAGGCTCCTAAGAGGAAGTTGTCTGTTGATGGTGCCAACAAACCAGTCGGACCACCAGCACCTAAGTTGAAGAAGTATGGACCGCACGATGTCGACAGGTTGCCGATTAACCCTATCCTAGATGACTTGGTGTACTGCGCTCTGTGTGAGTTCAGTACGAAAGTGCGACTGAATATGGTTCGGCACTTGCAGTTGCACGCCGAACAGCAACCGGTGCCGCGGACCGCGCCCGTCAATCCTGTGCCGCATCTCGACACCAACGAGAAGCATTTCGACAAAATGGTCAACCTAGCATCCAGCTCGGTAACATCCAAAACCGACAAAGGTAATAAGGAAGGAACGTTTACCGTAACCGAACATTTAACGCCGGAAGCGGCGGCGGTGTATCCTAAGTATGTCACGCCAAGGCACCGTTATACTTGCGGAGCCAAGGACTGCTCGTACATCTCCGTGAACGAATCAATGTTCAAGTTCCATTGGGAGACATTGCATCACGGCACCAACGATTACCATTGCGTGCACTGCCCTCCGCACCAGCATTTGGATACTTCGAGACCGTTGACCGCAGCACGAATCATCGTCCATCTCAAGATGCACGATGCGAAACTATACGCTTGTTCATCCTGTACCTTTTATCATCACTCACGGAAACTCGTTGAGAAGCATCTGAGGGAGGTGCACAGTGGGAAATTAGTAATAGTGAGGGAGGATGGGGTGCCTTTACCATCAGTTTCCCCTGCGCCCGTCCAGCCCGTCGCAATCGCACCCACAATGGACTTGAAGGCATGGCAATGCGGTCTATGCAAGTTCAAGAGCATGCTTCGTCCCGAAGTGATCGAGCACTGCGGTAAATTCCACCAGTCGAAGATGCAGTTCAAATGTACTTACTGCGGTTTCCGCACGTCCAACATCGAGAACATATCGAAGCATCAAGTGAAACAGCACCCCACTAAGAAGGAGGAAGTTTTCTATTTCTATTACAGGGAGGGATCTATACCCGACGAGACGGATGGCGTTGCGCGCTGGCAGAAACAGTCGCAGAAGAATGAGGCCGAAGTTAAGACGGAAACGCAAGTGCCAGGTTCACTGCAGGCGTCCAAACCGCCGCCACCGAAGCTCGTGGTGAACTTGGACATCGTGAAGAAGGAGGTGGTCGAGCCGGAGATGGACGTGCAGGTGGTGGGGACGCTCGAGGATCTGTGCAAGACGATCGGGGAGTTCTGCGAGCCCAATGGACTGAGATACAAATGTCCATTGTGTAAAGTTGTCGTCGAGGACAATCAAGTCGCCATGCAATCACATTTATATGAAGAATTGCAGTATAGAAAGTTAGTACATGATCATTACAAATATTTGGTCGGTAACGTTTGATTGATCGATTTATCAAATTAACGACTAATTTAATTGATTGATTTAACGTAATACTTTTATCATAATGATCTCAATTGTTTTGTTTGACTAGTTTTTGACAACTATTACCTATATTATTTAGACTACCTCGTTTGTCGAGTGCTTACAAGTACGACTGCTGAGCGAGGGTCTTGTCTTCGATCTCCGATTCGGGTATTATTAGATTTTTGACACGAAATTCCTAGTAGCTCGGAGTCCAGATATGTACCCGGTGTATGGCAATAGCCTCAACTTCTATTCCACTGTGCGTGACAAACGTAACTAAACGTGGAATTGAAAACATTCAGTCCTCTGTGTACATCTTTACGGATTACACGCGTGATATTATTTTGCCGTTGTCACGAGATAGATACTAACTAGTTTGAAAGGCTACGTTTTAGACGTTTTATAGCACCACGGAATATTGCATGAGGTTGATGAGTTTGTAGTGCATCAATTTGTTTAGTCGTTTGTTTATTTTAATTGGCAAGATTGCTAAAACTACTTATAATAGTCAACAGGCTAAATTATGTCCATTAAATAAATGTTATTTATTTAGTACAAATGAGTATAAAACAATTATTAACACTGAAGTCCGCATCAATAACAAAAATGTTGCAGACTTAAATAATCCAGAATACAAGTAGACATATAAATTTAATGGAGTAGTCATTAATAGTTAAATAAATGTAATATTTATGTATTTCAGATGGGGTTGTGCTGTTTGCTCGTATAAGGCCTTCCACAAACCGGGACTGCAGCAGCACGTGGAAACCGAGCATGGCCTCAGTCGGGAAGCCAAGGAGCCTATCGAGCTGCAATTGGATCCTAAAATAGAAATGTGGGTGTCGAAGCTTCTAGAACACCAAACCGTCATAATCGACAGGAGTAAGGAGAATCTAGCGAAACAGAAAGTGGAAATACTACGCTCCAATCCTGGGCCGTCTAATGTTAAAATAGCGGAGAAAGCGCCTGAAGCGCCCGAACCACCCAAGATCGTTTCTCAACCGACGAGCCAACCCAAGCCCAACGTCAGCATGGCAGAGCTCGAGAAACTGTTTGGAGCGTTCGGGGTGCCCAGCAACATGAACTATAGCTGCCCGAAATGTAATACCATCGCGAAGAGTGAAACTTTAATGCAGGAGCATTTGGAATTCGAATTGACTAAAATACGGTAATTAATAAAATATGTATATTTTTTTTATTCTTAATCAAAATTTTGCTGTTACAGTGTTGTTGTTTTTAATGCATTGATTTGTCATTGTGCCTCACTCAAATTTCTACCTCTCTCTCTCTCTCTCTCTTATGTTTATATGCGGAAACTTTTAAATGGCCTTCACTGACCTACATATTTTGTTTTATCTTTTTTTTTAATTTAGCTATAAGTTTTCTATGAAAACAAGTAAATAAATTATTGCTGATAAGAAAACCTTCACACATGAAAGTTCATAGAATAAATTTTTTGTAAGGCATGTGAAGTCTGCTAACCGCACTTGGTCAGTGCGGCTAATTCTGGTATTAATCATCCCACTCGGAGAGCAGAGCAGTCTCCAGTTGATGATGATACTTATCATTAGTGTAAAATCTTTACCTTGCTTGGTCTTTCTGTGAATTCTGTGAGCATTGATTGGGTAGTTCCTGGGGCAGCAACACCGATGTGATGACTTTAGGTAGCAACAACAACAGTAACAACAGTAAGAGTTTAAAACGAAAAAAAGATTTTTAGTGTTGGTGTTGGCATGGGATCTCAAAATGAACGCATGGATTATTGTCAATAACACAATGTGATTTGTTGAGAATATTTTTTGCGGTGTCGTGACTAAAATCACAGGGCTAATCTATTCAATAGGGCAATTAGGAATTAGGACCCTTTATTTCATAGTGTAAGGATGTCTGATTGATGTGTCATAAACACGTTTTCTGTTTTAAATTCCAGGTGGTGCTGTAACAAGTGTAACATCACCTTCCAAACGTACCACGAGGCTCAGTTCCACTGCCGCAGCACGCACCAGGGCCAGTCCGCGCGCCCGGTGGAGGCCACGAGGGACGCGAGCCTCAGGGCCGCCTGGGTGGCCGCCGTGCTTCGCGTACAGAAACTCAGCATGAACTACATGCCGGTCACTGAGGCCAAACCGCCCGAGCCCACCGTTCCGGCCGAGCCGACGCCAGAAAGCCAAGGCGAAAACTCGCTCCTAGTGGTGCGTTACGAGAAAAACGTTCCGACGCCCGAAGAGGAAATGAGATACAGGAGAAAATCCGACAGCGATGACGACAGACTGGTTATTGACGAACCCGAGCGTAAACCTAGAACCAGGATCCTGGAACCCGTTAAGTGTCCGTTTTGCGATGTTAAATTCAAGTATATGAGGTTCCTGGACGCTCACATACTCAAACATTACGGCCTGAAGCCCTACACGTGCCCGTACTGTACCTATAGCGACATGAAGAAGCCAATGGAGAATCACATCAGGTTGCATCACGCGGACAAATCGATGCTGTTGCAGCCCACGCCGCTGCCGCCGCTGGACAATTCTAAGGACGACACAGAAATCGTGTGTTTGGTCTGCGAGAAGTCGATGACCAAAGCCGAGGGAATAGAGCACTTTCACGATAAAATGCGGCCAGAGTTTGGAAGTTTGGGTGACGTAGTGTACAAGTGCTCCATCTGCCTGACCCTGCACAAAACCGTCGCGGACATGAGAGTCCATCACCAAACGAATCACATATCAAACGTCACAAAGTACGGCTCATATAAATTGCAAAATGTCAACCGTATGATAGCATGTGATGCTTGCAACCTAACATTTCCAATTTTGGCTGAATTCAGGAAACATTGTGAAGCCAAACACAACTTAAGAACTCACTTGCCAATGACTAGTTCAAAAGCACCAATCACAATTGACTGTGAGGAGGCCGGGAGTAAAAGGAAAGCAAATGATAACATAACATTGCCAACACCTAAACGAGTAGCTAAGAAATCAACTACCAAATTGCCCGGCACTGTCGCTGTGGCCAAGAAGTCTACCACAAAACTGCCATTCGACCACACCCCGGATTCCAACGAATACTCTTACTATGGAACAAAACCGTCAAGCAGCAACCTGGAAAATGTAACTACACTGATGCCATTCTGCAACACAATGGTGCCGTTCTCATTGAAGAAATTGAGTGATATTATAAACATTAATCCGTGTGTGATAGTTCAAGATAGTAATAAAAGGACAATCAGCGAATCAGTGTGCCAATGAGTGAACTGACTAAATGCTTCCACGGTAGAAATATGAACTGCGCTTAGCAGTGTGGATTCATAGCCATATCCTTGGTACACCCGTCTGTGATTTGTGTGTTAATCGGGTGTGCGGCCAATTGTTGCTAATGTAATTTATAGTAATTTTAATATTTCGACTAAGTGTACAGTGTCAACTGAAATACAGCAGAGCCACAAGTGTGGTCATATCTCCTCTGGCAGAGGTCTTGGTTGCAATCATAAATAATGTAGAAAACAATCATAGTTGCATATTTTGTTTAACTTCAATAATATTATGTCAGTTTTATAACATAATATGTTATATTAAATGGGTGATTTAAATCATACACAACTGATTCTCATACAATGAGTAAATTAATATTGGTTTTTGTCCAGAGTTAATTTACATGATACGGGGCCATTATGAGGTGTTAGTTAATAAAATATGTATCTGTCAGTTTTGTTAAGTTAGAAAGTCAGCTAACTGAATACATGAGAAATATGATGGAGCGCTTCTGATGACGTTATTGATTTGAAACAAAATGATGACATTGCTGATTTGAAACAAAATGTATATTTATTTTCAACCGCAATAGTGAAATACTTTGCTAGCTTTATTTACTTGTGTTTATGTGACACAGTTTAGTCTTTCTTATTTTCAATTAATTGATTTCAATGTTAATTTCATGTGATATTTTATTATGTTGATTTTTCAAAAGATACATTTAAATTTTATGTCAATGCTTAGTAAGACAAAGTTCCTGTTCAAAATGAGAGTGACGCCAGCGCCATTCGCTCGTAATCATTCAGTCATTCATAGGCCGTTCATTGGATCTGTTTTCATAGTTTATCAGTTTAATTTATTTTTTCATGTGTATACCAGATGTTATTTCTTGTTAGACAGATTTATCTCGTCGTGATGTGGAGACAGACAGTACTGTTGTGAATAGTTGTATGATTTCTGTATTATTACAAGTCCATATTATTGATGAAATTGAAGTCAATTATGACAACAGTTTAATTATGTTTCCCTCTGAATACTAAAATTGAACTATTCTCGTCGTAAACTTTTCTGAATGTAAAAGATGTAAAATCAACATGATCAAAAAATAATATAATAAAGACATATATTTGTAGGTAACTTAGCAATGACTGGATTATTGTTCATTGCTAAGTTATAAAAAAAAATATTTTTAAGACACCTATCCAGAAGAGATTCCAGTGAAGTAAATTTCTTGTTATCAATGTCAGATACTTTGTTCAATGTATCCATTTCGTCCAGTAAAACGTGATCCAGCTATCTCCTATGAAATGTAAAGTACCTTTACTGTTTCATTACTTGGCAATTGTTTTACTGTCTAGATCTAGAAGCATGGACAAGATGGCGTCGGTGACTATAATTTGACAGCGACATTTTTTCAAAATATGCAGAATATGGTTGTTTAGTAGTTTCTGTTGTCCCCCCGATGAAACGAGAGCCCTAGTTATAACAACTGTTTTAGTTAACTATGTGATATTTTGTGTGTGCGTGGTGCCCTTTGCTCAGGGTGTTAGAAGCAGCTACTTTGATTTAAATGTGAATGGGATCGACCCTAGGGAGTGGAGAGACTTTTTCAGTGAAATTTGTATCGTTTATCAAGATACTTTATATGTTTTATTATAAGTATGTGTATGTATATAGTTAATAGTTGTCGTTAGTATGTAGTGATACAATACGCTTTTTTTTTCCATCGTCTACGTACAAGAAGTATGTTACAGTCAAAATAATTACTTCAATTAAAAGTATTAACTTGATTAATCATATGGTTTTATTTAGTTACATTTTAGTGTTCTTTCAGCAGGCTGCAGTGGATTTTACCTGCTTCTAGTTGTCCCCACGGCGGCTTCTTTGACGAAACTGCTTGGGATTTTGCACTTTAGGTTTGTTCAAGGGATCTAAAGAGCGGCTGAGTTAAAGTAGCATGTGAGACCATTTCAGTCAGCACGAAAACGCACTAGACTGACTCTTGCTGAATTATTGTAAATATCATTATTAAATAAACAATATTTTAAAAACTCACTAATTTTATAGTAGGTTTTTGTTTACTTTTGGATTATAGCGGGAAACAAATTTTGAAATAATGTTTGAAAATTGAAAACAGGTTGCCAAAATAGTGTTGCCATAAAATAAGGGATGTAACTGCGTCAAAATGTAATATCTATATTAGGTATATATTGTACCCAGTGTATTAGTGTATGTGTGTTTTTCCAGCCATATTCTTTCCATCTATTGCTGTAGTATAAAGAGTGTCGTAATTTACAGTTTAAATATCATTATCGGCCTGTTCCCATCCATTGCTGGACTTGGGCCTTTCCAATAACGTGCCATTAAGGTTGATCTTCAGTTTCGAAGTAAAGCCAAAAATAATGAAGTAATGTATTTTTTTATTGATATAATATAGTTTTATGTTTATGCGCCATCTAGAGAATATTTGTGCTATTTCCACAGCCTTTAAAATATTTTTAGGGCACCATAACAGTTCCACTGGAAATGTTAGATGGCGTTAAAATGGTTTTGTAAATACATGTAGTTCAAAAATTCATCATCACTAAAAGAATAAATAAGTATAGCATATGCTAGAGAATTTAGTTACATTAGTTGATACTTTAATTTAAAGTAAGAAGATATGATACTTCTTTTCAATGCATAAACCAGTAACTGTTTAGGATATTATATTCTAACATTTATGCAGACGTATGATCCTGAGTAGTTAACTAACTGCCTTGGTTGCAAGCACGACTACTGGGCGAGACGTTTTGGTTTTGATCTCCGTTTCGGGAATAATATTACTAAGTTTCTTTAACTTTAAATTTATATTAGTGGTTCGGCGTGGTCTGAATTTATGCCTGGTGTATGACGATAGTCTGACCCCTTACTCTATGGTACAAATAGACTAATAAGCAAATCGTGGGAATGGGAATACTGCAGTTTTGCTTGAAGGAAAACATAAGCATGACAGGCAATGATGATATGACATGACAAACTCGAATAACGAGACAGTCAAGTATGGCATTTTATAAAACTACAACTACAATTATATCAGCATGCAACATAAAAGATAATCAAATTATTAATAAACGTATTCTGATATAATTATAATAGCGCCATCTTTGTTTACTAAATGACATTGGCATAGAAAAAATACAATGTAGGTACAGTGTTTATATTGCATACATTTTTGTTAATGGCCTTATCCATAAGCTTTTCTTAGTATAATTATGTTAGTTCTTTATCATTTTCTTTATCTGTAATTCACCTTATTAATATTCATTGTATTTGAAATTGTCTCTATGACTGTTCATTAAAAATTGACTAATATGTCACATTTACATTGTAAGCTGTTTAGCGCGGGTCTGTGTCATATTAATTGTTATTTATCGCGCACAGGGGAGACGCCAAGACGCTGATAGCTGACAGGCGAAATGGATACGGCATGTTGGAGGAAATGACGCTTTGTAAAAAAAATTTGACGAATGATAAATCTATAGAGATATTATAGATAGAGTAAGCGAGCCATAGGCACTTATGTAAGTGAA
>DWDU01000191.1:0-21892 GCA_018245575.1 Jemadia suekentonmiller | reverse complement strand
ATTTATAAATATAGACGTAGATAAAAAGACGTACATATATATGATCCACTGCTATTTACACACGGTCTGAATAGTCACGAACTACTTAGAGCGCTTAGAGCCTCTTAAACAAAGAATCTGTTCAACCATTGTTCCAGCCAGCAACATTTACCTATATACGACGATGTGTGTAATAGGAAAAAGGGGAAAAAATTCCAGGTCACTGATACCTCCAAGACGAGTTCAAATCTGACTATTATATATCATTTTTCACTACTTTTGGAATACAAATGTCGAAAGTTTCATTGAATACGTTGACGTACGCTATACTACATTTACAAAGAGCTTACGTGTGCGTGTGCTTGTGTGTATCTGAGTGTGTGTATGTGCGTGTTCATAAGTTATCCGCGACTTGGTGCATATACAGGTCATACTATTTTTTATGCTCTTTATTCATTATCACTTTTAGGAATTAATTTCAAAATTCGACGCAGCCTGTACACCTTTCTTTGACTCAAAATGCCTTCATAGCTAAGCTTACTTTGACGTTTTGCATTGCTATATGATAAATAAAGGTAGCCTAGTGGCTTAGAAATCAGCCTCCCACTCTGAGTCCTTGGTTCAAATACTTGGGCGTATCGTTTTCCTCGGAATTTCTTTTTCTGATCGAACAGACAGTTCGACAGTGAATTGATAAAAAGTTTGGAGTTGACGACGATGTTAATGTGAATGATGATAAACTTTTACAACATCCACGACCGGGTGGTACGTAGGTGACCCTCACTTCATTCCAATTGACCTACTTTTGCCAGCGGACGTCTTTTTACATGTTACATAGAAGATTGCCCGTATAATACGTGACTATTGGTAAGGGTCAAGTGAAATTCTGCGCTCACCCTGTCTTCAATACCGCTTCTTAAATTAATGAAATAAATGAATTCTTTTAGTTAATTCTATACACACTACAGGCTAGTCAGTATAAAAATTGATTTATTAACATTTAAGTGACAACTTCGTAGATTATTATATTAAATAAATGTGCCAATAAATTCAAATACTATACTATTAACTACGTTACATTTTCTCATGTATCGCTGTCAAAAATGAGCTAAAACATAAATTACGTTTAATACTTTAAAAAATACAGACTCATTGAAAATGCATAAGTACATATTCTCCATAGAGATAGTTATAGATTAAAAATTGCCACCAGCTGTAAATCGGTCACTTTGACCTCTTCAACTTTGATCAAAGTCGCCAAACATGCCCCGCTATTAAAGGTACTCTTGACCTGACCTTCCTTTAGGGCTCTTTTAATTTGATCTAAGCTCGTACGCCTAACTCTCTCTTTCAACATCTCACACATCATTTATCAGTTTCTTCGCTAATATTTATTTGTATATTTAAAATTTCAATAGAATATGATAGCATAGTAACAATAAGATTCATATGAATTCTTAATAGAGACCCACTGTATGTTCTGGAAAGAAGTTGCAATGTTAAACATCTTTACTTACTGAAACTGTAACTTACGACGTGTGACGTGTCGAATCTGCGCGAACAGAATTTGGAAAACAATCCCAATGCACGTAGCGCCTCTTCTCAGAACAGAATAATATTCTTATTACACCAGTTCGCATACTTGACAAGTTTAAGTACGGTGTGAGAAAACCTCATGATCATTTTAAGTTCCATAGAACGTTAACTGTTAAATAAATACAAGTATGTACACTGAAGTTAACCTTTTCTAACTCTGAAAGAAGACTAGAGTCGGTCAGATTTGATTTTGATCATATTAATGTGAGGACTTTAAGAATCGCAAATTACTTGAGTCGTCAGCAGAATTTCTTTCTATAAACCAATGCTATCCAATATTTCTATTTGTTTAATTGTTTGAGTTTCGTTACAGCAATATATTTGCTAATGGAAAGGTCCACAGCAGTGGACGGAAACAGGCTGATGAAGATGATAAATACATATACGTTAAGATAAAAAATATGTCATTTTCTATTAAGTTTAAACGACTATTGTTAGTAGAATATAGTATTTTATAACACTAATTAATAGGGACAAAGACTACCTCACTAGGTAATAGCCGCGCCTGCATACATTGGGTATGACTAATTAATACTTCTCAAATCTACATTTGAACGCGTAACGTCTAATGGTATATCTACTAGATCATAGCTTTTAAATTTTGAATGACAGAAATATCTCAGCTTAGCGTCTGCAGTAACTGCAGCTGGTACGAATACTTTCACAGAACAACCGTAGACGATAGGTTCTATCAAATTTAAAATGTACCTTAGCGTATTCTAAATAATGCACAGCTTAACTTTCCGCAAGTACAGCTGCCAGCTGTAACAACCTGTAACACGCGACGAAGCGACGGGAACAAAGTTTCCGAGACAATTACAGAGTACCTACTCTTATGTCTTAGAACGAGGAATAATAAGCTCATTTGTACCAGTTTGTGTTTAAACACACTATAATGTTACGAGTAATGAGACTATGCGTACGTACAATTCGTTTTTGGGTGTACCTTTAAGAAAGTTATAATGTAATATTGACTATCCTGCTGTAACGAAGGTATAGAAGTGATCTAAATGGAAAGGTAGGTATTTTTATTTGTGTGATAATCTAAATACTGAGGAAGGAACTGGAATCTACTGATAGGAACGAATACTATGAACACATTCATAAGCAATTAAAATTTACTGATTAACATTTGTTAATGCACTTGTGTTATGTACAAGCATTTTTTCTCATGACATATTCGCATGTTTTTCGAATATAAATGGCCATTAACGTCATAGACGTTCGAGATCTTAGACTATTTAACATTATTGCACTATCTTATTGTATTTTCTGTTTACTGCGTATAAGTAATATTTTCAAAAAAAGAAAGTATGAATTGGTGATTTTCATTAGGAACAGTATTATGCCTAGACATTTTTAAATCTGTGGAAATTCTGTGGGAACAATACAAAATCGAACATTTTCGCGGATTTTGTTTTCGTATTCAATGGCGAAGATATATCTTTATTGCTAACATTATAATTGCTTGCTTTGAGCTCAATCCATCGCATTACGTACCTACATAGCTCTTGGCAGTTGATATCTCCAGTGTTCAATGACAAATGACAATGACAGACCATGCACTGGGATCCATGGAATCGTTTACCTCAATTGTCATAAAGTTTAATAAAAAAACCACGGGGACCTAACAAACATCTTAACTTATAAAGCAGGAGGGTAATTTAAAACGTCTGTTGAATTCGCACGGAGTGTTGGACTTCCCGAGGTTTGTAAGGGAAATTTCATTTGAAATTCCGCTGCGGTGCAGTACGTTGGACTGCTTGATTATACGTTGTTAGTTTGGTCATCACCGTGGAGCCACAGTTCAGCGTTCAACCCGTTTAACCTTGATGTTCTAAGAGGCATCAAGAGTGTGAATGCTTGTTTGAAAACTGATACGGGTATATATTATTCGTTGTAATTTTATTGCATAATGATATTAATGGATGATTAATTATAATATATTTAAAAAACAAAGTAACGTCACGCCTGTAATCCCCGAAGAGTTAGACAGAGGAATGTAAAACACTCCCACGTTACACCAGTTACGTGTGCGTCCCATTTTGGAATTTCGAAATCATTTTGAAATCAATTGGATGTCCGCCTTCATTTCGCACAATCATTTATACAATTATAAATTAGTAATGAGGTCTTATACTATCGAATTTTTTATCTTAGAAATTATTATAGTGGCTCGCAGTGTAGATTTGTGCACAATGTATAGCAATAGGCTCGCTACTTGTTCCATGGTACTTAAACGGATCTGTTGATACGTACGTGTATTACTCCCCTCTACCTACCTCCTTAGAGATAACAGGCGTGACGTTACGTGTTACGTTGATTTGACACGATAAGCAAAAACACCCAGGTATAGTTGTAACGACACGAGCACAGCACTTAAAACCTTGCAAAGAACAAATGCAGCGTGAAATGAATATTAAACAAAGTGAAATGAATAAATTTGATGGTTTGATTACTCCATCAGCTACGACCTATGGCTTTTAAATTTTCTATCGCTGCGCCTCCTTAACCAAGATCAACACAACCAAAGCCGAATGACCGTTAAAAATAACTTTGACTTTCAACAACACGACTCTGATGCTCGGCTGCAAAAATAAAACCTGTACGAAAAATTTGCGTTATAATAAAAGAAAACATCACGAAATTACCCAGTTTCAAAATTTCAAGCGTACAAAATGCAAACGAGAATACAAGTAAATTCATTTAAACATTTTCGCAATCCTCGGCGCGCGGTCAAAGTGGATGTGTCAATTTCATTGCACGTTAAAATAAAAACACAAGGCGATAACGTGGCAAACGAGGACGGTAAAGCTGTCCAAATTGTGAGCAAAATGTGTGAAAAATGGCGGAGATTGCGCATCATTTAAAATTATCGCTCTACTGCGGCTGCACGGGAATAGCGCTAAGCAACGAGATAAATTCTTGTGCGGGTTGCAGTTTCGAAATTTTCGTCCATAATGAAGTAACATCACACCTATTCGCAGAGGAGATATAGCGACCTTACCATTGTACATAAATAAATATATTGGAACCATTAATGCATAAGGTCTTTATTCACTATATAATACACATTATCGTAATGCCTCGCTCTTATTTCTGTAAGCTGTAGTTGGCTGTAAATGAGTGGGCATCAACTAAGTATTTAACTAATGTATGATTCTGAAATATACAATGTGTTTAGGCATGTTGTTACTGACCCTTGTACCTATAAGTATATGTATAAGTAAAAAATAAATACAACGGGTATGGTCTTGTTCTAGAGATTGATGATAGGTTTCGGACATAATTTAGAAAATATATACAAATATAACTTACATTAATCATTCACTACTGAAGCAGATGTCTAATGCAGGTACAATTATATGAGGTCTATAATTGTACCAGCACGAATTAGTCTAGACAGAATGCATAAATGCAAAAATTGTTTAATATCCTCAAAGTGATCAACAATATCATCCCCATAATAAACAAACGAGCCAGTCATGATTACCACGAAAATTCGTCTATGGACAGTAATGAATCAAGCAAACTATTCTAGGAGTGACTTATAAAACTTATCCTCATTACAAACTAACATTTCTCTTTTCCCCGAAAACTCCCGATGCCCAAAGCGATATATGTACTATTAACACATTCAATTATTGTAAATTAATACCATAACAAAGAACCACTCACATTAAATTATTTATTATTCTAAACATTTATAATACAATGATCCGTTTTCACTTACAAATGTTTGATAAAATACATATTTTAAAGAATTCCAATAATGTTTATTTATAAAACACTATTTAATTGGAGAAGTTTAAACATTTAAAGAACAATACAACAACCAGTCAGTACAAATAGGAATCCTGCACGAACTTATTGCTTTCGTATAAATTGAAAAGTATGACATCGTCATTATTTCTCAAGGATTACCCGGTATCGAGGGAATATAATACCTGCGCTGCAACTTGGAGTTATTATTGCCAAGCGTTCAGTTGTAACCGGCTAATGGGAACGGTACGCGGCGGGAGCAGATTATCTTGGCTTTGCCGAAACAATTTGGGCGTCCGATAGATAAGAGTACAATCCATTAAATTCGCGCATCTGCAAAATTGTGTTCGCCATTATATTTATTGAGAGCTGCACAATTTATTGAAGCGACAGAAACCTTACCTAACGAAGCTTGAGATTAAAAGTGCATAAATATTATTATAGATTGAAGCATTCCGCAGTGTTTAGTTGCGCCTGATTTAACTGTACGTTTTATCTGCCTTGTCAGATACTAAGAAATTAATACCTATTTTTGTCATTGAGGAGAAGATTACTTATATTTAAATAATAGACGTTTTTAGAGTATGGATTATTCTAAAAGAGCCTATTAATATTTACAAGTAGTTAAGTGCCATCTGAAAACAATGGTTTCTCCAAGTTATCCCTAAAATAATAAGTTACTAGAATAATTAAAGGCAGGCAGAGAATTATGCGTTACAGTACACTTATTTTTACAGCTACACTGCGCTTTTTTTAACATTTATATCAACTCTCTAAATTCTATCAAACGAAAAATCAAAAGAATGAGAGCCGTATTCCTGATACCGTAGTGATGTAATTTCTTGATAAGTATCTCGTAATGGACACCTTCAAAGGCCTGGGAAAAATCGCAGAATATACTTTAAGCATTGTGTGAATCCTTCGAAGATCCAAAGACGTATTAATGACATTCGAATCTGATTTCAAATATCTGCGGTAATTTCGTTAGTTATTTCTAATATACATACACAAAATTTTAAAATGTTACGAGGTAATTTCAATACAGTATTACCCTATAGAATTTTAGCCATCATAAAATTTTCTTTCCGTATTAACTTAAGATCGTGTGAAATATAATATCTCTTAACTGGTGCAAACATGATATAACTACCTGCGTAACGGAAGTTGTTTGCAAATTAAAACGACGTGGTTGTATACCACAATATCTAGACCTATGTATACATAACTTCAATACGACACTACGAAATTATGTATGACCAACATTATTTCTCAAACAGTTCCAGGTACTGGATATTAATGTATTAATGTAATTATGTGTAAAAATATGTGTATGTAATATGTGTAAATAAGTAGGACGTAAGTGTAAGTAAGTATGACCTATTATATATAGTATAATGGAAATAACGGAAATAATTTCTTTTCGTGATTATTAGTATGACGAACTAAATAACTTCCTTTTATTATTACCATTAGTCATTTTTCAATTCAGCCTGGGCCTAAACATAAGAAAATAGATTTTTATAATCATAAAAAGTATCCCCTGTAATCTCTGAAAAGATAGGCTGAGGAATATAGTAACAATAGTAGTAGCTCAATAATAAACATATTTTAACTAATTCAAATTTGCCAATAGTGCAACGAATCACATTTTATCTTTCAATAGCGAATACATCACTGATGTGTATATGTTTATTCTATACACGGTCTATTTAGGCACGTGTTCTGTTATCTCAGTATATGCATTTGGCATTGGGATCAATCTTTACACTAGAATGAGCGTGGCTGATGAATATACCGATTGCTTCGTCGACATAAGTTGGCAATTAGTGTACAATAGCGCGCACGTGTATTTGAGGCTCAAGGTGTGCGAGCAATGCCGCTGTCATGTATCCGCGGCTTACGGAACACATTATCGGCATCACCTTCTCAATTCGCCGAGAGCTCCAGAATCAACCGAACGTAAAATACCCACGATTACATTGAGAACGCACTCAACTATATAACAGATTACGTTACTTCGAAATTAATTTCCACTGGTGTATTAGAGTTGTTGCGTCGCTTAAAATAGTTTCGTGATTTCCCTTAATTTGTATAGTGATAAACACAAAATCTGTTTCAATTTGAAAATAAATTTAATACGCACTTCGTTACGTTACGTTTGCAACGGACACCGCAAATGAGCGGTATTATATTTCAACCGGGCTTACGTTAATACGGAAACAAAATTTTATCATTATTAGAAATCCTATCCGTAACAATATTGGAATACCTAACAAAATTACCGCTGGTATTTCAGATCGGATTCGAATAACATTAACGTGCTCCGGTAATCCTATGGCAGCTCGGTTCGGAGCGGTCGCTGTCGTTTCAATAAATTGTGCAGTTCTCAATAAATATAATTGTTAACACAAATTTGCAGAAGCACGAATTTAATCGATTGTACTCTTATCTATCGGACGCCTAAATTGTTTCGACAAAGCCAAGATAATCTGCTCCCGCCGCGTACCGGTCCCATTAGCCGGTTACAACTGAACGCTTGGCAATAATAACTACAACTTGCAGCGCAGGTATTATACTCCCTCGATACCGGGTAATCCTTGAGAAATAATGACGGCACGATACATTTTTTATTACAGTTTGTTATTACAAAAATACTCACCCACCTGCTTAGTTCTTGGAAAATAGATGACATTGTTTTAAACCTAAAATAAGTATACATATCTAATGTTTTTTCATAAATATGATAATAAAAAGCTTCCATTTAACCACTTATTCACTTTCTGTTAATAAAGAGAGCATTATTAAAACGCAACGAACTTTTAAAATTACAAAATATCGCAGGCTATCTTAATTTGAAAAAACAAATATCCTACCCGGGATTTAAACCCAGGACACTCGATCAGCTGACGCGTTTGCAAAAATTCTAGCAACAAGTCAGTCAAGTGCAATCCTAGAATTTTATATATCAGACATCTACTTTTAGTCATGCACTATAGATTAGCTTCTTTTAATAATATTTATGTAATCCTTGAACAATAATTTTTCGCGATAATCGAACGACAATTTTTCGCAAAAACTCTTGAACATCTTTTACAATAACATTTTAGAACATCATTATTGTTCCCCAATATTTTTTTCAATTGCTCTACTAATTATATAATAGTCCCCAAAAATTATGTCAAATGTTTACTAATATTCTAAGCTATATATTTATTTTAACTAAATGCCGATAAGCAACTCATATTCTACGGTCACACGTCCTTATATTAAATCTGTCACGATGTATCGCGACTCTCAAGTAACCCTTAAAACAACAGTCATACATGTCATTATTTCAATAACATGTCATAATCTAGACAACGAATACCAATAAATTAGATAGCATCTTACAAATAGATAGAAAAATCTTCCTATATGAGAACTTACTAAGACCGAGCGACGTGGTTATCATATTATATTGAAAACTAAGTAGCAACTCCAACTTTAATGTATATTGAAAATCTTTTTACAATAGTAAAAAAAATAACACCATGTTTTCATATGATCACAATTAAAATTAGAAATATTCGGTACACAGACTGTTCAAGTGACATTAACTTGAGAACGAAACAACTGAGTCTTACATCCAATCTTAGTTTCACATTCCCCTCCACATATGTACTTAAATAGTGCAATTTGTTTGTACGTATGTATATATCACCCTTTACCACTTGTTCTACGTTCAAGTTGTGCGTTTAATCTTATTAGAAGTTGAGCGTCGGCTTACGGCATCTAATTGTATTTACTTGCAACTCAATCTAACTGTTTCAAGTTCTTCACATTTTCAAACGGAAAAACGTATTAAAGTTACGCGAAAATATTTGAAAGTCCATGTAATTTATAATAGCAATCCATATCTGCCATTTTGGTGTTTTAATTGAAATCTTTTTTCGTGTTATTAGTGTGGCAAAATCAAATTCTATTTTTCTTAGGGTAGGAATTGTTATCCCAAAGAAGGTTTTGCAACATTTTAAAATGAATTCGACCAGTTGGTTTTCTCCACATTCACTAAAAACTGAGTTTTTACCTCTTTTTGGGATGATACTAATACAGAATTTTTTCACTTGATGAGAAAGGATCGCTCTGGGAATGCCATACGTCTCTTCGGCCTAACGAAAAGTAGTCTTTTTCTCTATAATTTCTTGTAGGGCTCTTTATAAAGATAAAGATTAGTGTAAGAGATATATATAATGTTTTCCTGGAAAAATAAAATATTGATATTATTACTATTTGTTTGATAAACAACATAACCCAGGGTAATTGCGGGTGTCTGTATTTACCCCAGGTACTTTGTCCGCAATTAACCCAAACGAGTTAGAAAGAAATACAATGAGAATTTTTTTACGTTAACAAAATTTATCGAGGCAAACGGTTGTGTTATTTATTCATCATTAACAACGCAATCAATAGAAAATATGACTTTATACTGACACTTATATTTTCTACTTAACACTGAAAATAGTAAGTACCAAAAATTAAATCAAAATGACCAAAAAGTTTAAATTACACTTACTTAGAATTGTGTGGGCAGCTGTCCATCGAAAATTTTGGTGTGCACTATAGATGGGAAAACGTAACGCATGATCGTGGTGGCCCAACGCAGGGTTCAGGAATCGAGTAGATATATGTTAGTCCGTATTTACCCCGCGTTCGCAATTCCCCCATCGTCCCCTACATAGTTTCATTAGGCTTATTTAATTAAAAGATCCACAAAGAATTATTTCACAATCATATAGTTTCAAGTAATATCATCAATGAAAAAAAACCGTAACTTCACGCTTATAATCCCCGAAGAGATAGGCAGAGGAATGTAATACATTCCCTCATTCCACCACGTCCTCAATTAAATATGTAATATTTATTATTGGTATTTTAAGATATACCTACTCTTTTAAAACATACTTCTACTCGGCACTAGTAGTTTTGACAACAAAATTTACAACTGAATGTCGTATTTCATTAAAGTGCCCACCGCAAGTATTCGCGGTTCGGTAATACAATTCAGACGTATTGCTCCTTAACTTGCGCCCCTAAATAATACTCAAAGTTAATAAATGTACCTGTATAAATGGCTATCCCTGTAATCAACTGGCAATACTCGCAACCCTATCCGGAGTTCGCTCCAAAAATACAATTTACTAAAGCAATATGTGAAACGACTGTACGTATTTCAAAAATGTATAAATTAAATAATTTCAACAATTAACTCGAAATTATTTAAAACAATAGCATGGGCTGTTATGTATATTGAAATATTAATTAATTATATACCCTTGAAATTACAACATATACAGTTTATTGCTGTTTTGAGTAGTGTCGAGGGCGGTCTGAGTAAACAGAAGCCTTATCTCAATAACAATAAGACGATTGGAGAAGTCGCTGTCAATAGTCTCCTAACAGTAGGCCGAACGCCCCCGGCGAAGGATTCGGTCGTATCTTTTAATATGCTATCGAATATAGCGCGTAATGTTAACCTCGTATTAAGAGGTGCCATCGTAACAAAATCTTCTGTACATTATTAAAATTTATTGTCACATTGTACATGTTCTAATATTGGTTACGATATTACAAATCTGGTGCGAACAGATGCCAAGCGAAAAACAATATGATTGTTTGTCTTTTACACATATCATAATATATTTTCTTATGTTATACACGTGAACTACATAAGTGCGTGAATAAACAGACAGAAAAAGCTTTCGTATTCGGGAGACAAATGTCGCTAAATAGGTTATTTGTTTCAGTACATCGGAACGATGGATGTACCGCGGCCCACCAGCCGGGTCGAGATCGTCGCGGCCATGCGTCGTGTGCGAGTGAGTATTGTATCAATGTCCATATAATATACAAATCACATACATTTCTATTACTACAGACACAGTCGAGAGGCTTGGCTCACTAACGTCATTTTTTACGTTGCTAATGTAATGTTTGTCTATGAACATTTTATATGTGTCCTCATAAGAATGTACTGGTCATAATATAGTTATCACACAAGAAACGTCAATGGTCACTGTAGAAACCATATGTGCTTTAAAAATGTATATATCTGTACATTAATAAAATACACTGCACCATTTGAAAACGTTGAAATGTATAAGAATTTATAATTTGATGCAAGAGGCGACAAGCAGTGGCCACTAATTTGACATTGAGTACTAAATGCAGTCGCTAATATAAATTCCTTTGTATATGAAAACAATGTGTTACCTAAGATTGATAACGGATATAACACTACTCCTCAATTTTAAAATACTTCTGCATATCTATGTATCGGACCTTCTCACTGATACAAAACCATACGCATAGTATTGCTTTGGATAGATATCTGTTTCGCGACGCTACGTCTAGAAACGAAAACATGAAAAGCATTAGATCTAAATATATTTCGGTTTCATGAATTTTCGTATTTGAAAAGAGTATTTGCAAGTATTGGTCCAATATCGTAAGGATTCTCTAGCAGTCTGTCGCTACTGGCTATTACATTTAAATTCTTTAAGTCCTTATATAAGGATAGTTCCGTTATTTGAAATAAGTGAAATATCTACAATGACGCGATCTTTTTATTCATTTCTTATCGAATAAAATAGAAAAATATATAGTCTTATTTGATATGTCTCTTTTTAACTAACCTGAGGTTTACCTCATTAAACGCTAACAAAATCTTCATAATAATTTGTTCATTCGTGTAATTGCTGTTAAAAATATATTTATAATGTACATTGAAAATATACAATTTTCAAGTATTTATTTATACGAAGATTACGTTTTTGATAATCTATTAAACACATATTTTAATGTGCAGTTTCCTTGCATTGTAATAATAGTTTACAGAGGAACTATTAATCTGTTACCAAAACTTCAACGCGCTATTCAATTAGAACTAAGTTTTGTTATTCTTTAGGAATTTAAATTTTATTAAAATATAAAGTAAAGGAGTACAGAAAGATACCGCGACCAAGTTGCTCTGCTGTCTCACTTTGGAACAAAACTCTACTTTACATAGTGTTATTATTTCCACGAAGTTTGTTTGACTTTAAATCCGTGCTGCTTATGCTCAAAGTTAGAAAGTTTGATGTGATATACAAAGAATCTTATTCGTGTGCTTTTGAACTGACTCTTAATCTTCAATTATGGTAGCAAACGAAACTAAGTTTTATACTTTGTATGTACACCGTATATAAAATAATAATAATAACGGATATTTGACTATTAAATGTTTAGCGAGTGCTCATATACATGATTTTGTATGTATTCTGGATAGCTCGACTAGTATTGGACCTCGCTATAATCGGCGGGAGATGATGACGGACGACCACGTGTACTGCCAAGGCAACATTGACTATCCCGAAAAACAAGTTAATTAAACAATAACGTAATCGTATATTTTTCATAATTATAATAACGCCGTGTTGTATATTATTGTGTAATAATAGTATTCCAATGTAACTCATACTAAGCCATCGAATGAATTCAAACCACACGAACATTGGTCTATTAACGCATTAAATTGACAAATAAACGCATTAATAACGAAAAAAAAAAAAAAATTAATAACGCCATAAAAAATCGCAGTGTTAACAGCAGCTTTTCTAGATACTATAGCAAAGTAGTTAAGTATTGATTAGGCGCAGTCGATGCACTTTAATTATAACATCAACTTTCTGAGTACATATATGATTTTCTTAATACCTTATCGCACGTATGGTCTATTACAAATTCCACTTTTGGAACAATGATCATCAGCCTGTTGCAGTCCATTGCTGGACATAAAACTCCCCAGAGCGGTTATGCCTATAACAAACACGCATATTTAATATAGAAATCTATCAAACACGGATTATATTGTTTAATTCGTACATCCCGGACTACATAAACAACATGCCTATGTACACTATATCAGTACTTTACTGTCATATTTTATAACATATGATTTTACAATGAAGATCAGTATAATAAACTGTTAAAAATATAGGTACTTGTATCTTCAAGCAAGTACACAATATCATTACTCTTTTTATTTACATCAACGTTAACAACGGACCGAGAGAATAAAGTGACCCTTGAATTGCTTACAGAATATACTAAGAATAATAATTGTTTGCGATTTTAACAGGGTTTCGTATTACAAAGTGATCCAACATTAATTTTATTTATTATAGAAGCGACAATAAGCATTTTATCGTCACGAAACTGAAATGGAATAGGCAAACACCCTGAAAATTTATATTCGCGTTCATTTTAACGTTATTTTATATCTTTTCCGAGGAATCATGATTTATGTTAAAAAAAAAGAATTCTTAAAATCTACATTAGAGAGAACGTAAAAGGTATTGTACTTAGACAATATTAAAACTTTTCAGTATCTTTTCATTAATATTTATCTTAACATTTGTGCCTTGAGTAACATTTATTTTTCAAATCGCTAATACGTTGTTAGCTATATTAGCAATTATTTGTTATCGTTTTTTACAATTGGTCCTAGGAGATAGAAATACTCTGCAAGCATACCAATAAGCGACAATATATAAGGTATATAATAGAAGGAAACTTTTCTTTTGACTACAAGGAAATTTTACAAGCGTTGTTAACAAAGAGTGTCAACATATTTCAATGATCGAACTAAAGAGGCCGGAATAAAATGTACAGGAATATTATACGTACGACTCTAGTCATAATGATGACTACATATATCATATACTATGTCATTATGTATTACAGGAAGCAACTATCTGAAAGCTTAGACTCCAGAAAATTTTGCACGAATAATATTATAATGTTATTAGACCTCCGATCCGAATTGTACGAGTGATCGTTATTGAAAACTAAGTCACTAGTATGAACTAGACTGAAACTCATAGATGTTTGATACATTAAACACTCTGAAGTTTTTTTTCTTTCAGGCATCCAAACTGGATTCTCAAATCTGATATAATGTTTCAAATCTGATATAATAGTTAAAACCGAATGAAACAGAAAAGTATTGTTACTAATATATAACTGACTGTCGACTTAGAAAACGTAACATCACGCCTGTAATACCTGAAGAGTTAGGCAGAAGCACTCCTCTGCTTACCTCACAGTACACGCCTCCTTAGAATCTCTACTACACTTAGTTTTCTCCCACGTTTTACCAGTTACGTTTGCTCCCAACAATGAAAATTTATCTTAGAACAATCTAATAGTGCCTAACCCAGGATTTTAACCCAGGATCTCTAGATCGACAGTCGCGTTTGTAACCAACACGAACAACGAGGCGGCCAGATTTGTAGAAATTTCATATAATCAAGAATACTTTATATGAGATATTTGTTACATTTTTATGATAATATAATGCCATAATATGCTTATGCTTAAATTCTATATGCCTTACCGAATACTTTCCTGTATTACTGACAATACTGACAATCCACGTATTGTGGTATGATATTAAGCGAACGTAGCGAAGATAAATAGTACAATCAAAAGGTCAAATCGCTGAGGGTGTTCTCTCAGTTACCAACAACATGCCTTTAGTTTAAACAAAGCTTTATGTCAATGGAACAAGGACGCAAATGTCGCTGCATGCCGATAATTGCTGCCTGATCGAAACGCTAAAGGAACGAATCAGCGATCTTTAGATCGCATCCTGTCCTTAATAGGAAAAACGAGAATAGGTAAAAAATCATATTGACTATTTCAAGACTTTTTGAAGAGTAATATTGAATGATTACTAGGTACGTTACGAATCACACGCGCATCACACATATGCAGTTCGTGGGAGTCTTGTGCAACGTTTCGATACAAGGGTTGTTTATGTCATTTTAAAAGGAAATCGATTTAAAATTAATTCAAATCTGTCTGACGAGTAAAGCCAATAAGAAAGCAATTGTAAGTGCCACTGACTTTATCCAATATGTCAAGAATATTTTTTCATTGTCCTGAATTTCTCTTCGATATGTGATGGGACACCCCGAGGGCCGGCGAGGTTATTATTGCCTCTGGAGCGAAAAGTCGCGATATTGTAACATTGAAATATGAAAATGTGACGCATCTCGGATTCACCTCCTCCTGAATATAAATGAATGGTATTATCCCACGTTCCCACAGTAAGTGTTCGGAAGCGAATACGATTATTGCTCCAACAGCGTCTTTGCTATTAAGTACTTCCTAGCTTTCTAAAGGAAGGACATGTTGAACTTTTTGTTAGTTATAATATTAAGATGTTAATACCATGTTTCATAGAAAGTAATGTGTGACGGAAAACACTGTGCGAAAATAAGATCGTAAACATATCCTGTTGAGTGAGTGGTTCTAATAACTTGATACAACAGATTTTGATGGAAATTTATATGAAGATGGACCCTAGAGTCATCGAAAGAATGTAGACAACCTATATAGGCTACCAGGTATGTAAAATTAAAATGAACACGAGATCTTTGACACGATTTTCATAATTTATTTTACTACACCTTCGGGGATTAGAGTCGTGATGTTACGTTATTTTTTATCTGTGAGACGGTACTTCATTTATACACACGCCACATTGAATAAAAGACAAATTCTAGTCACAAATACTAACTTTAAAACTGAAAAGAGTCGAAAATTGAAGCAAAGAATTGAGAATCGAAAATGTCTTATTAAAATTGGTGTTAATCTAAACAAAACACGGTCGTCTTTAGCTGCGACACTATTTATATCGACCATACCTACAGTATTATCGGCCACGTGATAAACTTGAACTCATGTACCGTTAAATGATTACATTAAAACATCAAAAGGTTGCGTTCAGGGGTACGGGAAACGAACGTTTAATCTTACGTTGAGAAGGCACGCCTGACAGTTGCCAATGCGATTGTGCAGCATACGAAATGAATATTATAAATCAATCTACTGATACTGTTCAGTGGAGATATGTACAATTAGTATGTACTGAGTATATTGGGTTGATTACAAATTTTAGGACTACATAAAGAAAGTACTGTACCGTGTAACTTATAACAATATAACTGATTCAGCGTAAAGTCGCAGAAAAATCTAGTATTACAAATGCTTATGCAATGTAATAGTTAAGTACAGTAACATGTACGATTTTTTATTTACGATAATTCACAGTCAAAACTCTTTTTTCTTGAATTTGGACTTTTAATATTTCATTCTATCTATTATTTTATATTTTTGAAATGTACCTAATCAATAAGAACTCTTATAAAGAAAATATGGTATATTTTATGTGAACCTGTAATCGCTTTGGGTAAAAGCCATTTGCTACTTTTTCTGAAACAAATGCGACGCTGACAGGAAGATGGAGACCTTTTCAATGTCGCGGAATACTTTCTAACCTTTTCCTAAAGTAAACTATTATAAAGGATATACACATTTCTGAATGGGTGGTCGTTATTAATTAACTCAATCAGTGAATTTAAATTCAAGTTATTAATTTTATTAAAGTTTAATGTGTGAAATCTGCTTTTATAATGAGCGAAAATAAAGATAATTAATTTAAACGATCAGTGCAGATCATAAACATTGACAAGCTTGGAAAAAGTAAAAAAATATGTCAAATCAAAAGCGTTTTTTTTGTTCTTATAAGCCACCATTAGCGTGTGTTTCAGTCTATTCTGGACATAGGCTCTCCCCCTAGTGAAAGCAATCGTACTCTGTAAAAGGCTGGTCGAATTCAGCTGTCACCTGGGATCTTTCATAACAAATACATTCATCCGTTTTCCCTTACATCTAAATTCCATCTGGAAACACAAAATACTGAAATAACTCGATTTTTACGCTTTGCCTAAGTCACATCTCATTTTAAAAATATTCAAATTTGATGTCAAATCTCTGTAATTTGTAGAAACAATTTGCCATTACATGAATATCTATAAACCAATTTAAGATTGTAAACGTAACCCCTACCATACAACCACCTCGCAGTCCTCGGATCAAGTATATCTGACACGTGAATAATCTTCCAAGTGCTGGATACACAGAACGCTGGCAAACGACATTTACAACTATGGGACACGACATCCATAACGTCAGACTTACAAATGGCCTTTGACTTCTATCTGTATAAATAAAGGCTTTAACGTCCCAGACATGTAAAGAAAAGAATTGTAAATGGTGCCTATCAGTGTTACAGCTTATAAGAATAAAATGTTATTAACTAAACTCTTTCAGGCGAATTGGTTCAATAATATGTGGTGACCTCAATAGTTTTGTGCATTAAAAAAATATTGCGCTCTATCCTGATCAGTTTTTTTCCTGGAAACAATGTGGGTGGTGTGTGGTACTCTCCGATACATAAATTTGCGGCAATATCGAGGCCTATACTAATGCACATTTGGTTATATCTCGGGTTGCATAACGTTGTTGCACTGTATCACAAATTATACCCCATTGCAATCAGTGACTCACAACGCCGGCTATGTTCTGTGATTGAGTTTTCTAGTACAATTTCAAATTGATTTCAATCCAAAAGACAGTAAATTTAAATAGTTTCCTAATTAGGCCCACTAATCATATATTTAATATTACCATCTAAGTTTTAATTTATATTCGAATGTACAAGAACTTGACGAACTTAGACCACCTTCGTTATATATTACTTTACTTTTGTTTCCTGATCTCGGTTAACATCAGCTAAAACATAATGTCAGCGGGTCTTCACGCTCCCTTTCCACTCGTGAATGACCTCTTCACTATAGTAAAACGCCATTGCCTTTACTTTTTTCTACGTATTTTTAATTGCGCCTAGCCCCTGTAGGACAGAGAAAAAATTACAATCGACGGATCCCAATGGAGGCATTTCACACTAATGAACCCAGCAAATTGTCTTTGAGCACTTTCAGTTGTTATCTTCAGCTTTATGAGACTAGACGAGACTGGAGATTTTTTTTTAATTTTCTGCTCTCTTTATATTTCGAGCAACTCTAATTTTTTATTAGTGGAAAAATATGGAATACCATTTTTGAAAATTGTTCTTTTTTTTTATTTATTGGAGTATCGACATAAGCTTTAAAGCTTTTGTATATTAGAATACATCTAACATAATCTAGTTAGATACACATATTCAATGTAAGTAACACATACATATACCTCCTATAGATCTATAATTATGAGCACTCCAATTGCAATGGCTATGATATTTCACCTGACCTCGAAATTGAAGATAGGTTCCGTTCACTGAGAAGTGTGCTTAAAAGCTTCATGTTTCCTCAACTCAGAATACTAGACTGCATGCAACCACTTTTACTGGCCCAAAATAATGTCAAGGGAATATATATTTTTTATCTAATAAAAATGTTGATATAACATAATAAAATGTTGATAAATTTGATATAACATAATGATATATTGTCATAAATTCGAATGTTTGATGTATTGTACTCTTAAATTGATTTCCAGCAAACAATCTATATAGAATCAATTCTAGGCGAGAAATTCCAAACCGATTTATTTCCTTCAGCGCTGAGTCGGGCATTTGCAAGTTCATTTGAATTTAATAAGCTCTAACTCTTGCATTTCAAGTAACAGTACTTTGAAATGGATTGCTTAAAAACCGCTTGTATTGAGAACTCGCACTTAAACAGTTCCGATACAATTACGATACAAAAACACATTTAAATATTTACTTCTTATCTAAATATAATTCAGGAAAATTTAGTTCTTATCTAAATATAATTCAGGAAAATTTATTTCCTATCTAAAAATATGAGACTGAGTGTCGTACTGTAAACCAAAATAATAAATGAGAAAATCAATATTTGTAAATACCCGTAGGTTGATAGTACGTTACGTACGGTATGCAGTGCGTTAACTTATTTTTATTATAAATATTTCACCCTGTCGTCAAGTATATATTAATTAATTTTTAAAAAAATGCAAAATCACGCCTGTAATCCTCGAAGAGGTAGGCAAAGGAATGTAGAACATTCCCACGTCTCAACAGTTACGTTTATAATTTTTAAGCTGATTAATACATATAAAGTAAATATTCCTAACATTTAGATACTTTTTGATATATTTATATTAAATACATAACAACTAAAGCAGTGCTGTTAAAAGTTTGGTAACTTAACCTTTTATTATATTTACTTCTTAAATAATTCTTGGAAAAACTACAGAATCTTGCCTTATTACATAAACAGTGGATTAAATTGTACTAAAATTTTGCAAATTTTATTCAAATCGGAAACTGAAAAGTTTTTCGTTTATTCATGACATATTTTACTAATTTATTATATGGTATTAATACATACTCGTATTTTTTAATTGAATTTTACGATATCTCCTAATCTACGCGTCCTAATAACATGCTGTGAAAGACGAAGCTTACCTTCATCAAAATGTCTTTAACACGCTATAAATTTATCGTTACGATTAATAGGCCGTGGCTTAAAATAATGCTCGTAAACTCAACTTTTAATTTTTATTAAATGTATGAAATTCATTTAGGTACTGGCTTTACTTCCAACTTACTTTAGATATTAATATTTAAGACTGTTTCACATTTGTAAAATCATACTGAGTAGATTATAATATTTTTCATATATTTAGATTTATGAGAAGTACTATAAGTTAGCTAAAAATACTTTTTCAAACCCGGCTGTCAGTTTCACAGATTGGTGCGAACAAACAAACAAGACATTTTCGGCCTTATATTAATGTACTTATATATCAATATTGTGGAAAAGTCAATTTATCTTCAGTCAGGCCGAATAAAAAGATTTAGAGCGCGTAACAGAAAGCAAAACTGTTCACTTATTTTAATGGTCTATGATAGCGAACTAGAACTACAAAAAATGCAACACATCGCTCTCGTGCACTAGGGTAATTCTCAAATATTTCACCGGTTCTATTTGATATTCAACACGAAAGAGTTGAGAAACCCAACGTCACGCCGCAAGATCTTAAAGTAGAATAAGTCCGCAGATCTCGAAATTTCTCGAAAGGTGTATTAAGGTCCGTTGTATTCAATGAAAGAATATCATTTACACTACTTCTGTCTGCAATTTCATCGAATAATTCTAAGATAATATTGTTATCGACATTTCGACAGTTCGTCTATATCGTACAATTGAGTAAGGGATATATACTTAATTAAACCGACTTGCAAGGCTATACTTGTTTACACTATAGAATTTTTCTAATTTAGATTTTCTAATAGTGGCTCGGAGTCTGGATTTGTGCCCGGTGCATAGCAATAGGATCACGCCTGTAATCCCCGACGAGGTAGGCAGAGGAATGTAGAACATTCCCATGTTTCACCAGTTATGTTTACGTCCCACTATGGAATAGGTGGTGAGCCTATTTCCAGGCATCGGGCACATACATGTCCAGACTCCGAGCCACTACCAAAAAATATAAATTAGAAAATTTAAAAGTACCCGACCCGGGAATCGAACCCAGGACCTCCGTACGGTAGTCGCACTTACAACCAACACGACCAACGAGGCAGTTTAATAACAACAAGTAAAACGTAACATCACGCCTGTAATCCCCGAAGAGGTAGGCAGAGGAGTGTAGAACAACAAGTGTCTAATATTTTCAAATATTTACTATATATAGCTACATACTATACAAGTTTGATTCAAGAGTTGTTGATAATTTATGAAATAAAAAAATGTTTGTTGCCATATACATTATGTAGGTAAGTCATCGTGATTTAGCCAACATATCATTTCGTCTTTAATTAGTCATTGAGACAATTAAATAGGTCACAATCAGTCATAGGTTGCTACTAATAATTTTGGGCTATATCGCATTATCTATCTTAATTTCTACTGAAAAGGTATTGCAGAGAGACAAAGAGTCTTTATTGCTACTGCTGATAGCAGTTATGAGTGTCTCTTTGGTTCTTTCCTCATCCCGTAAAATTGCTTTAAGGCAAATTGTATTAAACGACAATTGTCTTTTAAAATATAAATGCATTTTATTTGCTATTAGTATTAACAGCTCGAGATTTTTAAATGACTTTCGCAGATTTTTTTTCTCACTGCATAACACACAAGTAGTTTGTTTTATATGATTTTTTCGATGTTGAAATTTTAAATTGATCTAAAAAAATTGTTTCTAAAATTTCCCTTAAAATAAATAGCCTTCCAGCCCTCGAAATAGAAATTGTATACCTACATGTCTATATTCAGTACTAGCTATTGTAACTTGCGTAAAATGCTACATCTGTGATATTTAAACAGACAAATCACTTGAAACCATAATATGACTCGTACTTCGTTATGACAACGGGAATGCCTCGCTCTATCTCCCTCTGAATAATACTAATATAGCTAATTCTGAAGCAACTGTCGACTTAAAGTGTGACCGTTTTCTTCTGTGACGTTACAATTAATTCTGAAATTATCAACATATATAAACTATATATTTGGTAAGAAATGTATATATTTGGCTCGCTTTCACTTACAAACAAATTGTATTTTAGTTGAAGAACATACGTGTTCATAAATTACATTTCAATAACATAATTATTTATTGTAATTATTTACTCGACATTTTAATAATTTAATGTAGTATATTACAT
>DWDU01000190.1:0-21905 GCA_018245575.1 Jemadia suekentonmiller | reverse complement strand
GAGGAGTGTAGAACACTCCCACGTTTCACCAATTACGTTTACGTCCCACTATGGAATAGGTGGTGAGCCTATTGCCAGTAAAATAACGTTATTGCATATATCGATTAAAATTGGTTTTGAAAATAAAATGCCTATTGCCTTACACTGGGCACATATATAGACTCCAAGCAACTGCTAGAAAAACTAAATTAGTTAAATTTAATAGTGCTCGACGCGAAATTCGTACCCAGGACCTTCTGATCGGCAGTCGCGCTTGCAACCAACACCATCAACGAGGTGTTTTTTCATTTTAAGGGACAAAATCCTATTTGGCTTTAATACCGTACCTTACGGTTACCCCGCTTATGAATATTCCGTCACTCATTCATTCTGGATTGGGAGCAAACCACACCAGAGTTATAAAAGATTGCTTTACAATTATATAAATTTTATAGTTTATATTCTTTTCATAGTCTACGTTTATACCATCCGTGTCCTAGACAATATTTATATAAGCTATCAATAATAACTTTTATATTATATATTTATGTATAACTGTAAAGTAGTCTTATTTAATAGTAAAGCAATGCATTAACCAGTGATATAGAACGTTATGTGCGATACATTTCACTCTCAATTAATTTTAATGAAGTGCTAATGAGCCGAGTGGCGAAAACAAACATCGTATGTTATTATCGAAACAGTGACATAGAAAAGTATGATTATTTCTTTGTTGGTGTATTATAATGTTAAAAAAATATTATGAGAATTTAACTCGAATATATGGTATCCAAAATCTAAAGTTAGTGTGTAGCAATTAAATTGCGGTTGATGGAAACCTAGTAAAATAATTTGCTAGCATTCATAATTATACGAATGTGTCGTTATATCTGAGCAATCTAAAACTCGGCAGGACACGCTGCATGTACTTTAATCTTGTACGATTCTGTTTTATTAATTCGGAAAGGATAATATGTATAAAATTATATGGCACAGGAGATTTTAAGTGTTTGTTAAAGGGTATTGAGCTCAGTAAGGCAATTCTTTGAAGTAATAATATGCATGACTTTTTAAATATAATATATTTAATAATTTTACGCTGTTGTTAAAGTTTACTTTAATCCGTCTTATTTCATCTACAGTATAACACCAAGTATACTTCGTATAGTTAATCATGAAGATTAATTTTACGCCCTATTAATCAACTCTTGAACCAATGTGTTACACTAATGAAGCAAATTCAATTCATGCAAATCACAAAATTTAATATTAGGTTGACACATCATTTTAGGTATGCAATTAATATGTTAAGAATATACGTTGTCCAATATGGATTTAAAATTCTATATCTCATCAGTAGAGTAACTGTGTACCTACTATTGTTTTTTATTCAAATATAATTTTAAATTCTAGATTCTTAAAGCTAGGCAGAGTGTTCTCACCTACAAGGAATATCCGATTAATCTTCCCAAGGTGTAACAGATTGACAAAGCTTTTGAAATCCACGAGATTAAATCTGTATATTAATGTTTGAAAAAGTCTACAGTTAGAAACTTTATGACAGAGTATTAGTTCTGTGATATAAAAACTCTATAGTATCTGCTTCACGGTACTGTGTCGTCCATATTCTCGCTGTCTATGTTGACAAATTAATCGGCCATAACTGAAAAAATATAGGCAATGACCATGCACCTTGTCGCAGGCAAAAAGCCAATGTACTACCGTCTGCAACTAGTTGGGATTTTGCAAAAACTGCATTGCGGCGCAGATTGCTTTTAAGAGCTTTGACATGATTTAGTTTCTTTGCATTTTATTGCTGTTTCTAAATAAACTTGTAATATTTTCGCCGGAAAATATCACTAAATACTATTGTCGAAATACGAAGAATTTTCGAGGGGCGTAATAATTGTGAATTAGAGTAATTAGTTGACTTCATTTCATTAATTAAACAACCACTTATAGTCTTGTAGTAAACCACTATTATTACTTACCTAAATTACACAATAAAAATTTCGATATAAAAAAAATAGTTTAAAAAAGTCTGGTTATATACAAATTTTAGTGATATCTAAAATATAAAGCATCGAATATCATTGCCAAATATTTTATTGAACTGCGACTAGTAAAAAATTCTTAACAGAGTTTCTATATTATGGATAAAGAATACGCCCCAACTGTTACATAACAATAATTATTATATTGTAAAGCTATTCGTGATTGGCCCAAAGATGGTCTTAAGATCTTAAGGTCTTAAGATGGTCTAAAAATACCATAAATTTTAACAGAAATTGAATATAAGCTACTTTCAATTTAAAATAGTCGGCAAGGACTGAGTATTAAAGTAGTCAACATTATAAAGTCTTAAAGTAGTAATTGATACTTCGGAAAATTGAACTGATAAAAAGCAGTGTAATGTCCTTCATACCGTTAAACATTTTTAGTATCGTCGTTGTTGGTCATTTTTGATACTAAATGCGTCGCATCGATGACTTACAAAATTTGTTTAATTATTTAAGTTTATCAATTTTCAATTTACATTTGTTGTAAATAAATTTTCACTAGTAATTTCTACTTTCTCGGTAACATGCATGTGTTAGATGATCCTTACATATTATATCTAAGTTGCATCAAAAAACATATTTCAAAAACCTTGTATTAGTAATCAATAGGGAAAATATAAAACAATTTAACAAAAACAACGTTTATTTATGCTTAGCAATTACTTATTCACGATAAATTGTCATCAAAATCAATATTATTATTTGCGGCAAGTTTACATATTACACAATAAAATAAGTCCAACCGGTAAGAAACTGATATAGCAATACCTTAATTGGTCCGCTGCGCGGTACAGCTGTCACTCGTTACTCTTTTGTTTCTTATTTTCACAGTAATAAAGAAAACATTACAATTCACCAATGAGAGAAATGTCGTTATTTTATTTGTACTAAGTACTAACATTATACTTTCGAATCACTACAATTATATATAATTTTATTAGATATACACATTTAATATTTTACATATCTGACACATGCAATTGCTATGCACAGGTCTACAACACAAGCCTTATTATCTTAATGCGATATCAGATCCAATTATCTTAATGGGTCCACAATTATACAATTTTATCGCCCGTTATGAATTACACCAATAATTAACGCTCTAAACAGTTGCCAAACGTCTCGCTGGCTTGAAGCCAATCGTTTACCACCCGCTTTGTAAATAATCAAATTCTCCGCTAACTACGAAATAGTCTGGCATTAAACAAGGTAATTTGTTTCATGTCAGCTTCATAAAGCAATTTATAGGACTTCTACTGCATGGCCACTATTATTGAATTTATAAAATAGACAATAATAAAAAATAATAATAATAAATAGAGAAAAATAAATACACAATAATTTATAAAATAGACGTTGCAAAACTATAAGGTTGCAGTAGGCACTTATTTTGATTATAATTCATGGATATCTGTGCCCCAACTTGAATAGGACTGAGTCTGATTTTTTTTGTAACACAGCGGTATTCTATCGAAACTCTACCTAAATTTTGTAATGTCGGCAAAGTACAAGTTACTTTTTTCTAATACATGTTTGTGTTACTTCATTCTTCTGTAACACCTTGAAACTAATGACATAAGGCATGAAGTTTGCCCTTGTAACCCACAAGGGCGTAAGCCGTGCCTAATGGCATTTCCTCACGGTCTACCCTGAGCGATGGACGGGCATGTGATACGTGCTTACGTCACTCTTATAATATGTACGTATGTATGTTGTCATATTATGTGTATATTTGTCGTGTTTGCTGCAAGTACGACTGCCGATCGGGAGGTCTTGAGTTCAATTCCCGGGTCAAGCACAACAAAATTTTTGTAATTTATATTTTCTAGTAGTGGCTCGGAGTCTGGATATGTGTCCGGAATATAGCAGTACGCTCACCGCCTATTTTATAGTGGGATATAAACGTAACTGGTGAAACGTGGGAGTATTCTACATTCCTCTGCCTACCTCTTCGGATATTACAGGCGTAATGTTACGTTACGTTACGATGTTATGTTATGCAGTATGCACGTTGAGGGCTCACTTATTATTAGTTGAACACTTTTCGCTTTATTGATATTTAAGTAGGTCGTGATAAGTGCTCGAAGTAGGCTCTGACTTGGCATAGCAAACGTTTAAAACTATTACACGGTAATCGATTCTGCTGGAGCGTTGCCCAAAGCGATATGATTTTCAGTGATTTATTACGGAAAGAGGCTGAACTCTGATTTAACTGTCCTTTAATAAGAATGGTAACATAATATTATAACTACTTGAATTGTATTAACAAGCGAATAAATACATGTGAAAACATGTTTGTTTTGTGTGTTGACTATTCAGAGAAGAGCGGCGATACTTTCCAATTGTAATTTATTATTATTACCTGTAGTGCAGATTCATAACGGTACATTTTATAATTAAGTACTATAATTTTCGCCCGCAGTACTATAATATGCTACATATTTAAATAATTACACATTATCATTTAAATCTTTTGATCGTGTTCTAAATCACTAAAGTTAGAAATAGTGTGCAATATTATTGCAATAATGTGCAACATATATAGTAAAGAATACTTCAAAACGATTAAATACAATTGGTTGGGGACAATTTATTTATTTAAGTTTTATATTATCACAGCACCGCCATTGTCCCAAGTTACGTGCTCCAACCGTGTTTCTGACCCAAAGCTCGTGGGAAGTCTGTTCCATAACTGCAAAAAGCCCGTGCAGTACTACTTTGCACTTCTGCGGTGCGGACTGGCGGATCCATGTCCCATCGTTTGTAGTTATAATTTCAACACTATATGTACATGTATGTACGTATATGGCCAATTTACTCAATAATTTTTGTTAAAATATTTAAAAATTTTCCACAATATCTTTTCTGCCGTTGTGTTTTCTGGCGCAGCGCCAGGGCACTGGTTGGAGCGCTCCGAACCTGTTTTTAAAGGTAAGAGACATACATACAGTATTTGCAGCCGCACCACTTCCCTGGTTATAACACACTCTGGTTTTGTACTCACGACATATTCGTTATACAGTTTTTTAGTATAGTAAGTAAACGAAACAACGTATTAAAAATATATAAATTATCATATTTTGCCTCATTGGTCCTGTCTGTTACAAGTGCGGCTGCGGATCCAGAAGTTCTGGGTTTAAACCCTGGTACTCAATTTTTGTAACTTAACTTTTCTAGTAGTAGCTCAGAGTCTGGATATGTGCTCGTTGTATAGCAATAGGTTCACCACCTATTCCATAGTGGGACGTAAATGTAACTGGTGAAACGTGGGATTGTACTACACTCGTCTGCCTACCTCTTCAGAGATTACAGGCGTTATGTATCAAATTCGTGATTTGACCTCACGTGATGGACCTCACGATCAGCAGTCGCGCTTGAAACCACTCAACCAATGACTCAGTCTAGAGGTTAAGAACTTTGGACCGAAATCAAAGAATAGGTTACTTTTTAATAGGTTACTCACCAAGCTGTATATACATATATATATATTATATATTTTCACCAATATATCCAACCAGTATATACCTACTGTTGTGCGCATCATAGTCAGTAAGACTTGATATATTTGAGAAACAAAATGCAGTTATTAAATCAACGTAGCACATAGCGTGCCTTTTAAAGTGCTATTACTGTTTAGAAGCGCTGGAATCAGGGCTATTTTGGTAAGACGCCAAGCAGAGGCAAACCGTCACAAAATATTTCCAGATTATCGTTTTAGAACAGACAGTGAAAAACTGAGTTTTCTCCGTTAAACACATTATTTTGAAACACTTATATGATAATTAGGAAAATTGTTTATACTAAATGTTATGAAAATATTACAACTATAAATATATTGGGACATGATTAACATTATTTATATTACAATGAAAATGCCCCTTTATAAAACACCAATGCATAGTATTAAGTAATTTCATTGCCTTTTTTTATCATTCGTTCTAAGTTATACACAATAACTACAAATAAGTTTCATTTCCACTAAGAACATTACGCTATAATTTTTATCCCCATACTTGGTACTTGGTAGAATACTACAAACAATACTGTTTGGCAAGGAGCCGAAAAAATGTACATCGTTGAACAGGTGGTGCCAGTTAACGCAATCAATCATGGTAATCAATCTATTGAGAAACTCACACTTCGTATCCCATATCAACTCGAATGGCACAAAGCCCTTGATGACTGAGTCTATGCAGTTTTCTGTATTTTGGCTCTATTTGGACAAGTGTTATCCTTAGGAGAATAGACGTATCTTAATATGTCGGTGCTCAATGAAATTAATGAATATACAATTTTACCACAACATTACGCTACATCACGCTTCGATTTTGCCAACATGATAGGTATTACTGTATTTGCTCCTTTCGCTAGTTATAAATATAAGACGTTTCAAATATTATGGGTTGATATTACTGACAGGCGCCGGGGCATTGTGCTGGTAATTATAAATACGAAAAATCCAATAATTCTTTGTGAAACCTGGAATGTCGTTGTCGAACACATGAGCCTCTTATTGAGCAGTCCTGTTTGCAACCACTAAATGAACCAGAGAATATACTCGTACGTGACAGCATGACTACCTGATAAATTTTGGTTTCTGGTGTCATAGATCTAGTTGGAACCAATAATTACGTCTCAGTCTCATATTGGACATACTATATATCATATCCTTAAAATACAGCACAACGGGAATAGAGTGCTTCCAATGTCGAAAACAAATGTTGCCTCCATATAAAGTACCGCTTGATACTTGGCTATTTCTTTTGTCGAATATTGAAGGTGCCCCAAGTTAGATACTAACAATACATGATGCAGTCGACGACACCTATCAATACGACTTAATATGTAAATGTTACTGTTATCTTGTGACAATAAGATTTATTGGCATGTATTGATTCCAGTTGGCAATAAGTCCCGCCCTTTATTTACAACAATAAAGTGTAAATTAATAAATAAAATGTATGTTTCAGAGTTGCATTTAATTTTATACGCTGTTCTCAATGTTTTATAATTTGTCATACATAATATTTATCGCTTTTCTGTTTCCAATATAATTTCCAACGTATCATAACTTAAAAATAAAAAAAAAACATAAACGACATAAAATAATTACCTACACATAGATATTCAATGAGGATCTGCTTATGTTATAATATACTGTTAAATTAAATTTATATTAATAATTTTCTTACACTGGAAATCGTAGGACGTAATAATACAACAGAACGACAAAATACCATGCGTAATTTACAATTCACACACATATTCACGTACACCTGGTGTCGCCAATAGTCCGACGATTCGGCATTGGGTCTCTTTCGGGCTAATATTAAGCGTAACAAACAGCCGTTGCTTACGAACATTATGCGCGAGCATGCTCACATAGCCTCGTAATAAATGCCAACGCACTTATATTCGGAGTATACTGGACATAGCTGGTAGCGCCGTGTTAACGAAAACGATACGTCGATACGAGCAACTTCATGAATTGTTAGTGATCACACGTGACAAGCGAATTAATGTCACACCAGAAATAATATTGTTTTGTAAAAATATATTTGTAGTTTATGTTTATTTAAATACAAAAACAGTGATTGATCGCCCTGTTTAAATAATATGCAGACTTTCATGAAGTTGTAACACAACTATATCTATTTTTAGTAGTATCCGATGTCACCAGCAACCGAGCGATTCACTAATACATTTCAGTCGGAAAAATACGCAACATACGGACAGGCTACTTCGACCAAATGTTATGCGGGAGCCACTCGCTTAACCGTAAAGCAAACGCTAATGGACATATTCATATTATAAAAAAAAAACTTTAAATAGCCATCAAGAATTCATATATTGTGAGAGCTTTATTTATTTACTGAGTGCAAAATATAAGAAACGACCGAACAAAGAAGTATAACATATCATTTTAACGCTGACAATATTGATTGCTATAGTCATCGTTTTTTATCTCATCCCACCTGGCTTGCGGGATGACACCAGTCCAGTTTGCTACCACATTATGCATAGTCACGTACTTTGGAGCCCTATAATAAATGTCCACACAGCTGTTACACATGAGTTGTGAATTGACCTCGATTTTTAACGAGGTTCTTTATTTCAATAAAATTGTCCACATTTTCCCAATAAATATTTGTTTATAGGAAAATTACACCACTACACAATGAGCGAAAGGTATCTAGTCCACAGAATGACATGTTTTGTAATAAATTATACGCTCTTAGAATGACAGATTTTACAGTACCTTTTCATTGTACTCAAAATATTAAGGGATACTTCCTCCTTAAACCATATACTTCATAACAAACATAGAAATTACATTACAAACGGTTGAAACAATACATACATATATTTACACGACAATTTACTTGACTATGAATTGTTGTTATGACATACGTATGTTGTTAGAAACACGTATGTTCTTATAATGCGAACTTAATTTTGTTACTTCCCATAGAATTCAAATTTTCTTTTAGATTTGTGACTTTGATTTGATTCCTTCCGACTCAGCACGCAATATACATGTATATATGTAAATATTTTACACGTGCCTATTAGGTAAACACAGTTTATTCAACATTTACATCACGTCAACTTCATCGATCAATTGTTCAAACATCGTTACAGCCTTCATATTGCAATGTAAGCGACGTTAATTTCCATAAAAAGTGCTGAACAAACAATGGCTTACGTTACAAAATTGCTCGATCATCGTACATAATGATGTGCATACAGCTAACCCCATAGAACGACTACGCTGTATAATGATGTATTTTTGTTCTTTAAATTTCATTGCATTATTTACATCGGTAATTTGTAACATTGTAGGCTTTATTTCAACGTTTTTTATTGTAGATTGTAAAAACACTTCATACAACCATGAATTTCGGGTATTTACTACTGAAACATATTTTATATCGAACAAAGTAATACGTACCAATTCAATTGTAAAACGTCATTATTACATATACAAGGTCATACTAAGGTCGTCAACTAAGCCCCAACGGATTTTAAATAAGACGGAAAATTCAAAATATTTGCATATAAATACAATTTTAATAAATTAGGTATTATTGCCAACTTTCAGATATTGTCACAAATCCTTGTTTTGTACTTAGGCTTATTGCCAGAAATAACTGAATCAAATTTGATTTGATTTCGCCAGGCTTATTAAAAGTTTCCCAATTTGTGTTCACAATAATGAGTAGTCAGACGATAATAATATAAAATGTCACCACTATACTGGTATGTTGGATCTGAATCGATACTGGCCTTGTTAAGGGGTCATTAACTTCAAATGGACTGCCAGATATTTATAAATTTTTCGTCTATAGCCATTGCAAAATTTAATAACGAAAACTAGCAAGCCAAGGAGTTAATTAAAAAAAAGTCATAGTGCTTTTTTTATAATGTGACTTTTGTCAATTCGATAGCAGCTCTATCCAAAACGGATTGATCTTAAAGTGAAAGTAGTGTAACGGTTTATATTACTTGGATATATTACACCGACTAAATACGAAAAGCTAATTAAGTAGAATGGCCCAACTCTACGAACCCATTGCAATAGGATACGGAAGCCGAACCGCCGTGAGAATTAATAGGATAATCCTACTTTTGTGGCACCTGGCGTTTTTGTAAGCCTGTTGCGAGAACACAATAATTATGACGACTTTGTTAACAGTAGAAGGTAACATATATAGACATGAAGATAATTGGCTTGTCTTAGTTTTCCTGCTACATACCAAGTGTGCTATTAGTGTGTTTTTTTGAAAATAAGGTAGTCTTCTGACCAATTAACGACTCAAATGGCTAACACAAATTATGGCCTTCAATTTAATTATGTTGTACTCACCGTGAATTTATGAAATACGTTTGTTTGAAACTTTATTGTTAATGTAATAATCACATGTTTTCGTTTAATTCATATTTTGTTACTTTATTGGCAGCTTAGATTACAATTTATGACAAAGGCAATGTACTGTAATTTTTGTATATGGCAACACTTGCAACAGTGTCGCTTACTACGCAGATGCGCAATTTTAAAGAAACGCCGGTTGCTTGATCCGCTCTAATAGGAGTATAACGCTTACTATTTTTCTTACTTCTGTAAGTAAGCGTTAATCTGTCAGTGGTATTTATTGTAAAAGGAAAAATTTACCACTATTAAAAAAAAATTGCAGTCGTTTAAATTAATTTTGGCCACTTGACCCGCACGTGGACCCGATTCGTCCACACTTATTGCTGATTAATTACTTTAATCAAGACGCCTACAAGAATTATAGTTTGATTTTCCAAACAAATACCTACGCACAAAATAAATAACAACAATTAAAACATCGCATAAAGCTTTATTAGACAAAATTTATGAATATTTATATATTAAATTAGCATACAACTATGCATTATATTAGACTTTCTAAATTGACTTCTGATTCCAAATTATCAAACATAGCATATAATAATAAATTCAATAATAAAAAGTTACACTCAAATTAAAGACCCCAACATGCTTTTGCCACACCAGCCAGACCTCTTCTTGACGGGAATAGGCGTAAAACGCTCCGGTTGTACAAAATCTTGAACCATGAAATTTTCAATACCAGAACAGGTTTTCGCATATATTTTCACACTTCTAGCCTGTGTTAGCGAAAGACATGGCTTTGAAGAACTGTTGATGCAAGCATTTTGTTTGAATTTTACTATTCAACTTAGAAAAACATTGAGGAAATTACTTCCAAACTTCCGTTATAGAAAGACTTGTTCAGAATCAACTAATGAAAATTTGTTTTCGCAAACATCCGTACAGCTCTTTTAATTACTTCAATACTTTCGTATGTAAATAACTTTCTATTTTCCAAAGCTAAGGTTAGAGTAATATAGAGCTTAATTAACGCGGATTAAATCAACGTCATTAATAACTTTTTAAATGTATCTGCAAAATGTATTCGACGATTATTCGAATACATTTATCAGCTGTCTAATTTCTTGTGTTTCTTAAACAATGAAAAATATAAGAATCGTTTTAACAAAAAACGAATGTGATCTAGTATTAACAGTTAAATTAATTGGACACTAAATTGTTATGTCAACGTTATCATGGAGGATTTTTATCGTTTCAATATTTGACACAGCTCTCCTAGTAATTTTTAATCTAAATAGAATTTTAGACGAATCTACCCTTAATCGTTAAATCAAATGATATTCTTCTTAATATCGTACACAATTTCAGAACCTACATATACCTTCGAATTGGAAGGCTCAAATTTAAACCGCTAGGCAATTAACTACATTATCGTAACTAATCATAGATTTGTTGACATATCTTCTGAACTACATTATGTCAATTTTGGAATGTTAATCAAAATTGGCGAATACTCCACGAAGGGGGTTGAAAACATTCACGACTCTGATATTCTACTGAAAATTTCATTCTAGACTACAATTTTAACATTTCCATTAAGCGATCATTCCATTCTAATATGCAGAAAAATAAGTATTTTACTAGACATCGCAATAGTCATAAAAAATAAATACTTTATAACAATAATCTTAAAAAGACACTACAGATCCTTCCAAGTTCGCCTTGCTAAAATAAAAGTAAAATAACGACATGATCGAGGCATGAATCAATTTGTTTTTTGTAAATCATAATCATTTGACGTTTCACTTAGAAGAACATTATTTTTGCTATACATTTATTTGAATTTCATATTCGGTTTAATGTACAGACAACAATTACGATCTTGAAATCATCACGTTAGCTAACCAGGACCATGAAATGTGTGTCAGTAGCATTTAGTTAATTAGGTTACAGTTTATAGATCATTTGCGGTTACGCCAGCGTACTACTGGCGGTCACGACGGAAGTGGACATGAGTTGGTGGCAGGTAAATCCAGTCTAGTTTTGTATGGGACAGTGCTCAGCGGTAAAGCGATGCGGGTAGTTGCCGTGCGGTAACAGTGCCAAGAATTAATCGCTTATCGACAAGTCTCAACGAAATGTTGAATTAAAGAATAAAAGGGAAAACCAAATCAAAAGCTTTAACGGTTCGGAATTCTAGTCCATACCGCTAACTTTCGTATACTTTTATTACTAGCGTTTTCCGTTACCCAGTACCTCTACTGCTTCTTAGCTTTGATTTTCCGTTATTTGTTTATAAATAGTTGTCTCTAACTACAGTACACATACGTATTATAAGCTAAAATAAGTTTATATACAATATTCTGTGAAAATAAGAAAAAAAAGGTCAAATGTTCATAAGAAAGGTCAGAGGTTAACAATTTTAAGTCAAGAAAAGTTAATAGTGTTATGACCTACTAATTATGTTGGCTAGGTATATACATATTTTCACAATGTTCTACTAATTACGCAAATGTATTTACGGAACAAAGGAGCCTTCCCGAGTGGCGACTATGTCTCATTAAGTATGCATATACATTGCCCGGTGCAACCTGGACATTGCAACTGATCCTTTCACCACAATGGCTGATCACTTACGATCAGTTATCGACACGACGAAAAAGAAGATTTATGAAATAGTATATTCTTCATAATTAAATACGTCGTATTAATTCGCAACATTATAATTTAACACATTGTTAAATATTGTGTTGTCCGCTGTTGCCTATGAATAAAATCGTAACATAACTAAAGCAGGGGTCACGCGACTGGCGGCTTTTTCAGTCTCAACGATTATTTAATAATAAATTACTAGCTGCCATCATTTCCATATCGTGTGCCGTTTGTTGAGTACAATATAAATTGTGTTTCATTACCTTCTCACTTCTTTCTGATTAAGCGGTAAGTCTTAGGACGGCGCATTACTCGTTTATTTTCACCTCCGATGGATTTCGCGTAGCTAAAATGTGGGTCACATGGAAATAATCTTACTTAATGAGAGTGGGTGGTGGCGTGCATTTAATTTATTATTATAGAGCTGTGGGAACCGAAGCGAACACAGAATAAATGTACGTTAAAACGTTTGAAACATATTGTCACCATACTTACAGAATTATTATTCAATGTAACGTAACGTAACAACGTAGCATCACGCCTGTAATCCCCGAAGAGGTACGCAGAGGAATGTAGAGAACTCCCACGTTTCACCAGTAACGTTTACGTCCCACTATGGAATAGGTGGTAAGCCTGTTGCTATGCACCCGGCACATATCCAGACTCCGAGGCACTACCAGAAAATGTAAATTAGAAATTTTTTGTAGTAAATTTAGTGGTTATTCAATGTTTTAATGAAAAAATTAAATATCTATTTTAGATAAAATATCCATCCATCCTCTGCCTACTCCGTAAGGGAACTGGCGTGAAGATATGTATGTATGTTCGTAAATATAATAATAAAAATTAATTTTATCAATGGAATATTTAAAGTTTACATGGATAAATTCCACATACGTGACGTGGAACAACAGTCAATTGACATATAGTTCAAACTAGAGTAAGTGCACAGTTGGCTGGAAATGCTCGTTAGTTTCTAGCGTTGGAGTACGCAAGTGCTGTGGACAGGAATATCCACTTCGTGCAGTAACGACCAGGTGTACAATGTTTAAATAACTTGTACACAATCTTTCAACGTACATTCTTATTACGTCCGAAGAACGTGCGAAGCCAAGATGTCCGTTATTTGCTAATATAATATAAATATAAACTGCGTTAAGAATGTATTCGTAATTTTACTTATATTATACCTTCGATAAAATATAACTTTTGAGACGCATACCAACGTAGCCTACAAACATCCTTTCAAGAACTATCTGAAACGATTTAATATATTTCAGTGTTTGAGGCAGAAGGGCTAATGTTACTCTACAAGCAAGACGAACTCAGCTCGACATTACATCTAGTGTACGAATTCACTGTACTTTCATGTTCCATTTGAAATCAGTTAGTTACCTCTTTACTTCATCCTGCTAAGCAACGCAGCTATTAATGCATTTCATTTATAAACCAGCTATTCGATGTTTCGTGATTTGACCGAGATGAGATGCTTAAGCTATCTTGGTAAAATTGACTGTTGGAATTATTATTTCAACATTGAATTTTACCAAGATAGTGTGTAGTTGCGAGCGATCTAATTCCTCTATGTAATTGCGAGCTTTCTATAGCTGCATTTGCTCCCTATACTAAATCGGGATGGATGAACTGTGTTGTTCCCCAATCTTGTAATTGTTGATCTCTATGAACAAATAACTTATATCTTATATCTCTATAACTATGAACAAATACCGACCTAAGACAACATTCATAAATGAGAATTGCAAATTATTATTACATAATTATAGCTTACGATAAACCTTTAATAAAAAAATATAGCTTCCGTTTTTTGTAAAGGTTCAAGTTGCCACCTAGCTATGCGCACTTAAGGAAATTTGATATAGAGTATCATGTAGAGGTGTATTATGTACTACACTTCTCTGTCTACCCTTTCGGCGAACAACAGGCGTGTTTTGCTAATATTGTAAGTATGGATAAGGATTTTTAGTTGGCTTGGACCTAAACTGAATAAGTATGCAGAGTATGGTGGAACGTCCAATATTGATGCCACGTATTGTAACCGTCGTACATAGTTTTCGATTTATTGAACTACATACATAGATTTGTTTAATCTTTGAACTACAAAATCCGGCAGCGTATAAACTAAGCGTTAACATTTTCCCTATTGTAGAAAAAATTAAATCATCAAAATACCTTTTACGAGTATAAAACTTTCCATCTACGACGTTATTAGATTTAACTTATTTGGTTGAATTTAGTTATAGTTTTGACTTTTACAGCATAAATCGATTTGATCAATTGTACGCTTCTTCGATTTCATCCCATTTTAAATAATCTTATTTGGCGAAAGGAACTTATATTATAGATAATTGTGGTTCAATAAATTTAATTAAACCATTCCTATTTTCGGATTTTGGAAATTTTGTTTAATTTAAATCAAAATTACCTTTCAGAGAGAAGTTGGGTACTGGTTCACTTTAAAACTTGGGAACAAAATGGTCTTATTCTTGGGAGTGAAGAACGAGATTAATTAGAAATAAAAATTTACCGTTGTATTAAAGTACCTACATAGGTATATTTATAATGGATTAGCCGATGTACATTACATAATAAAGTTACGGAAATATTCGGTATTTTGTGTTATTAAAATAGTAACTTTTACTAAAACTCGAAAAGGAAATTTAATTTATTATAAAAAAGTAAAAAATAGTCTGTCTAAAAAGTAGTAAAGAGTATGTGGCATTTTAGGTACCTACCTACCATAGGTTCAGTAAAATAACAACACGTGCAAGACATTGTATACACATTATAAAAGCAATGTAATGGAAAATCTAAAATTATTCGTTAGAAACTAGATAAAAAACTGTCTCCTTCGTAATATGGTTAAAAATCTAAGCGGTTATTCCAGCTTCATTTAATTTATATATTATTATAGTAGGATATTAGTTGTATTAAGTACCACATATCTATTAGCGTTATCATTTTGTATATTAGGTTTAATACTCTTCATATAAGCACCTAAGATAAAGAGCTGTTTGAAATACAATAAAACAATTGTTTTATTTCAACTTATATTGATTGTTAACCGGCGCAACTTCAGTGTAAAATATTAATAGACTTTGCTGATGTACTTACTTAACTTGCAAATTATGCCGTTTTCCAATGAAATATTACTTTAAACAAAAATTTTGGGACATGAATCGACTTGGTTATTACAGTTTACGTTACGTAATCACAAATGATACATTTCCTATAGTATAGACGAAATGGTCCTGTGCTAAAAATAATAACTGATTGGCTTACATTATTATTTCTAGGTATACGCGCCATAAATACGCCACTAATATTTTCGTCCTAATTTTGTCCTTAATAAGAGAAAAAAGTGTCCCCTCGTGACCCGACAAGAATACATAACATACGGAGTCATTGCGAATAAAGAGATCAAATATATTACTGTATGCGATAATAAGTATTTTTTTAATAAATACACTTGTATGGTTTTATTCAATAATTTTCAAACTGCCAAAAAGGTAATATGCGCCTAATTAAATGCAAAATAAAAGGAATATTTATTTGCATATCACACGTGGTTATTAAATATCATTTTGCATCGTTTGGGATGTGTTGCTATATTTTACATTAATCTATCATAATTACGGTTAAAATTTAGGAACACAGTGTCGAACGGATTCAACTTTCATTGCAAATTTATCAGAAACGGGAAAAACAAGACTCCCGCTCGATATAACATAATGAATAATAACAACGGAATTAGGAGCAAGCCAGCGCAATATTTTATACGGCTTGATTTACTTCCATTTGACCATTTTTGTGGAACAATGACACACAGCTGGGTTTAGGTTTTAATATTCTGATAATACGAACATCAATTATATATAAGTCATGTTATTCGCGTGTTACTTACTCATTAAGATAATCGAAAAAAAAGATTTTAGCTAATAACATCATTAATTTTTTTTTAAGGCGTGTGAAGTCTGCCAACCCGCACATGGCGAGCGTTGCTGACTATGGACTTAACTATAACCTTAAATTCTGAGAGAATACCCGTGTCCGACAGAGGAACGACAAAAAGGTTGACGATAAATATCATTTTATATTTGTTCAACAGGAAGATAAACGATTTAAACACAGAGTACAGTCTTAGTGTTCTAATAGGATAGGATCATAAATAAAGAGCTTTTCGACACAGAACCAAAGTCAATGACACAGGTCAAAGGATTAGCAAGCTGCAAGCAAGCAGTGGTCTTCCGAACTGAGAATATATTCATCAGAGATATCGAACACGTTACCTTTTGTTTCCATTGACCATTTAGAATTGGCGATTATCTATTGTTGTGGTTTGGTGTGAAAATTTATTGAGAAGTCACCACCAGTGTTGTGGTCGTTATGCCTCTAATTGACATTTTAGATGAAATAATAATTTATATTTATTTCCATTGTAAATATGGACAGTTATAATATTGAACAAAATCATTATATAGAAAAATGTATAAGAGTGCTCAATAATCTCTAGGGCTTAACTTCGGTAACCAGGTAATTAGAAGAATATTATATTATTCGCAGAATCGACTATCTTTGCAAATTTGCTCTTGAAGAGACACAAGCGTGGTACGAGTATGTGATGTGCGGCATGAATATAAACTCCGATGCCATGTGCGAGCGAGCGCAATATGATGTAACTAATTTCATGCTTATCCTAGAGATTGCCAACAGTATTTAAGTTATAATTCTAGGTTGTTCCAAAATAACTAAATATTATTTCTAAATTGTTTGTTGCTACATATTGACTTTTATGTCATCACAAGTTACGTTTATGTCCCACTACGGTATAGGTGGAGAGCCTATTGCCATACACCAGGCACATATCCAGACTCCGAATCACCACTAGAATATCTAAATTAGATAAATTTTGTCGTTCCCGACCCGGGAATTGAACCCAGGGTCTTCTGTACGTCAGTTGACCTTGCAACCAACATGACCAACATACTAATAAATTATAATTGTGATTTAAAACAACAGCTTCCTAAGCATGCTTCTAAACCAAAACTTAATATCCATTCGTTTCAATACTTGATGTGAAACATTTAATACTGACATGTCTTGAAAAGGTCTTCACAGTACAATCTGTACCATTCTTATAAATCGCTTTTATTTTAATTGAAGAAAAAAATATATCAAAACCGGTTTATCTATCGTCAGACTGTAACCCTTTCAATATTCTGATCATCACTTTTGCTTCTAATTCGATTACAGTTCAAAGAGAGGGGTGTCGATCTCGCAATTTGTTCCACAGATTAAATCTAACCATGGGACAAAGACGATGGATTAACGTGAAAACGTCCAAATAATTGTGAAAAACTCGGTTATTTCCACTAGAAAAATAAAGATTTCAACCCAGCCAAAATATTTGATAGTAGAATATTGGAGTTTCAACTTTAACCTTATGTAGGTACATTGAAATAAATTTCCATTAATTCAAATAAAGCATGTCCCTATTTATATAAAATCGTAAGCGGGTCCTAAACAGTTGAGTTGAAACGCGTGTGTTACTAAATCCAGTCGAATTATATCCTGCAAAAATAAATTATGGGGCTGGGTCATGGTCTCTATGGTGCAGTCAAACTTTAACTAAGCTGCATTATGCCTTAAACGGGCTTCTTTTAAACATTTACAACTAACTCGGCACCGAGTAATGCCTAACTATATTAGAGACCACTAAATTCTGGAGCGCATTTTTTATATATTTTTGCGCGAATATGACGACGACGAAAATGACTTCATTTTTTCACGTATAACGCAATATCACGGCTGTAATCCCTGAAGAGGTAGGGAGAGGAATGTAGTGCACTCCCATGTTTCACCAGTTACGTTTACGTCCCACTGTGTAATAGGTGGTGAGCCTATTGCCATAAACCGAGCACATATCCAGACTCCGAGCCACTGCTACAAAATTTAAATTAGAAAAATTTATATTGCCCGACCCAGGAATTGAACCTAGGAACTCCCTTCGTCAGTTGCGGTTACAGCCAACAAAACCAACGAGGCAATGACGCTTATAAAGTATTGTAATACTGAAGCAACAAAAGAGGCACTCGAGTCAGCCAGATAGTAGCCGCGCAGAACAACAGAATTTATGCTCCAACATTACGGTTTTAAGCGTGAGCAAATATGTACCTTATTACAAGAACAAAAGGCTGTATTAGAAAATGGTCAATATTGTACATTTCGCAACGATCCAGCCAAGATTTGGGACCATGGCGAGACAAATCGGAAGAAAAAAGATTAATGCCATAGTTGCGCGTGACGATGCTTAGTGGAAATATTGCAGTTTCTCCGAATAAATGAATACCGGCAGTACAAATTAAGTTAAATAACAACAAACCTTGGATGACATTTGAAATCAATTCATTTACAATGAGGATCCATTTAAGACAGATATGTATATAAATAATTATTTAATGGTAAAAAGTACGTGCTAACACCCCTCCTGGTCAGATAAAATATACCTACATCTAAATCTAATGATAATGAGTGTATTAATTAATAGTACAAGATGTAAAATACAAAAAAAAAACCCTTAAATTCCATCAATCTCGTATATCCACGCTGTGCTGGATGTATTGAAAAATGCTGTTTATGTCTCTGAGGAATCTGTGAAATAATAGCGTATTACAATTGGCTCATTTAATATTCATAGTAATACATACATACATACATACATACATATCTTCACGCCAGGTCCCTTACGGGATAGGCAGAGAGCACCGAGTGCCAAATAACTCTCTCCTTACAGACTTGTCGCGTCTCTTCCACATTCATCACTCTCGTCATACATTCAAGCCGGTTTCGGAGACTTCTGACTCACTCATCACCCAGTATTTGGTCTATTTGATCACAGTAGTACTCCATTTTATTGGAAAACTTGACTTATAAAAATGTGAAAATATGGTCATTCGAGCCGGATGTAAAATATTAAGTATGTATTATACAGTCGTTTTTAATTAGTCTTTTTGTTAGCAATACCATAATGATATGAAACTTATTTTAAAATGACCATTTTAGTAATAACTATAGGTATACTATGTTTTATATTTCCACTAAATAGTAATTGAAGTCTCATAATTTATTTTTGTCCCACCTAAGTTCCATTTTGCCCTACTTGCTACTTCAATACTTAGTTTCCCTGTATTAAAATATCGATATATTTAATAATACACCGTGCTGTAGCCCACTAGAAATTAAGTCATTTCACCCAAGGGTACCTTATCATACGTAATTATTACTCACGTAAACCTACTTCGCAGGGATAATTTGTTTTTCTAACTAGTAATTCAAACGTAATTTCGTAATTGAAATAGAACCAGGCCCCACTTGAAGTCAGTCACACTAAACCCATATTTACAATACCTAGTAGTTTACATTGTATGCCATTCAAAAATACTCTTTGTGGTCACATTAAACATTCAAAATTACTTCTAGAGATTACACTACATCAAAACATTTACATTTGTAATACAGTCATTCTGTTGCAATAATGTTTCTGCTTATATTTTCGTCTTACAAGAAGAAAATAATTAATTAATCAATAATACCCTACCTCTTCGGGGATTACAGGCATGATGTTACGATAATCAATAACTTAAATTGTCAGTCGGAAATATGCATAATGGTGAAAGATAGATCTTAAAATTAATTAATCATTTTCGGGTTGTCCGCAAATAACACAAATTAAAACGCAATGCAATACATTTTCAATAAATATAAAACACACAATTTAACATAATCGGGACAGTCGAAAACTATTATTCCACGAAAAATATGCATTTCTAACAATGGTGGTTTATTTATTTAAGGCGTTTTATGTGTGAGATATGTTGTTAATTATAATATGTTGTTACTTATGCATCCAGAAAAGGTAGAAAATCTCATGTCAATTATCTCCCTACATATAGCCTTTGAATATTCGTAATGTAAGCGAGACTGTGCGCTGCATCTTAGAGACAAGAAAATGCTAGAAATTCTTGACACAATGAGGTATCGCTTTTTGTGATCCCCAAGTTATTAACACAATTTTGGAGACAAAAAATATCTGAGTACTGTGAATAGTAATGTATAAAAAATATCTTACTATAAAAGGTATTGAATGATCAAATAACCACGCGTGTACGGAGAACGCTGCGCGAGCATGACGTGGTACAAAAAGCTATCAGAACTAATTGTGTGCCAACGAAAAGAGAATTTCGAAGTACAGATCGCCGATAAGGGCCCATTATCGTAAACTTGGAGTGTGCCCAACTTTGTACACACAGCCCTATATTTAACAAGTTCTAACGAGTTCCCTTTTATTTTAATTTCGGGTGTACGTATTTAGCGATCGCTTCATAAATTCCATATTTCATGTATTCACGTTCATACTCGTATTTCACGTCCATGCATTATGAACGTCGTTGATATCAAACAAAAAAGCTACGATTTTATTTAATTTTCGCATTACATATTCCATGCCGTATATTATAAGAAGTGTAACGTGGGAATATTAATCTCTTCTGCCGGTTCCTTTTTTTCTCCTACACCAAAACCATCTCCACAAAATGTATAAAAATACAATTGAATGATAAGATGTAATGTAATAGTAAACATTTTAATGCCCAATTTGTTCACTTTACCTATAAACGAATCGTGCTTGACTGAAACTGTTTCGTTGATTACAAACTGTATAATTTATAGTGACATTTACATGTTAACGGCGCCATAAATAATACCTACTACTGGAGGGTCGACAGCCTGTGGAAGTAATGCACAAATGTCATAACAATTAAGTACTATTTATACGATTATATTGCTTATTTTTTCGATGTTTTAAGGCTATGATGGTGTGTAGTAGGTACTATTATATAACTTTTTTATACAAAATTATTGCGTAACGCCTCTATATATATTTTTCTAATATGCCTGCTATCTTTTACCTTCGGATTTATTTGTGTTGCATTTTAAATGGATTGTCATAGTTATAATATACAGTGGTGAATTTTATATATCGTTTGATGTCAGAATAGCGAATATAATTAGAAATTATGTGATCAGAGAACGATGTGGTGAAAAAGAAGAACACTCGATTTGACTGGCTTTGTGGTGTAGAATGAATGACAATAGCATAATAAATAAATAAATATAAATAAATATCTTGGGACAACTCCACACACGGCCATCTGATCCCAAACTAAGCGTCAAGAGAGCTTGTGTTGTGGTAACCAAACGGCTGATAAACTACATATATACATATAAATATATACTTAAATAGATATTTTTATTACACC